>VXAL01006600.1:1289-13126 GCA_013399475.1 Chauna torquata | reverse complement strand
AGGGAAAAAAAAAAAAAAAAAAGAAAAAAAAAAATTTAAAAAAAAAAAAAAAAAAAAAAAAAAAAACATGCAAATTCACCAGTTTTGAATATGTAATGTCTTGTCACGAGACTCAATTTTCTTTTTGAAGTCTGCTTCACCATCATTAACCGCAAATATTTGCTAACAGCTAGTACTAAGGTTGGACAATTCAGTGTTTAGCAAATTAATTTTTACCTGTAAGTCATTTGTTGCCAACCTAGGCATTAATTTACATGTANCCAACTCAAACCATTCTATGATTATATAATTTGACTTATTAAACTAACGAAGTTTGTGTGAATTTCTAAATCTGAATATCAAATGCTGAAAAATCTCCAGTCTTCAGCTAACTAATCAATGATAATGATTATATCTGAAATGTGTGTGAACTGCTCTCTGAAAAACTAGGAATACACCATTTGTGAGATTTGTTTGCTTATGTACTCTAAAAAACTACACATGCTGTTTACCTTAGTGCACCTCTTAGAGAACAGTACTTGATTTGCCTAATTCCCCAGGAAAATCACAGACAGGTCACCAGAAACATCAGAGAAAACATCAAAGGTAAAGATTTCATTGTTGAAAAATGCTTCCTTAAAGAAACAAGTCTCTGTAATACCCCTTAAGAAGCCTGAGGTAGTTAATTTCAACCCTTTCATTTTTTAATTTAAATGGCTTACATGAGAGTTTTTATAGATCGCAATTAAGTCATTTTCACTGAAGTTAAAAACTGAAAGAAGAGTAAAACTTTAATGCCAACTACAGCTTTACTATTAACCATGACTTTAAAAAGAACTTACAAGTTCTCAACCATTTATTTATTTTTGCTTGCAAATTTTCATGTATGTATTGAACATACCCCTACATATGTGATCATATAACATATATACAACACTTGAAAGCAAGAATGGTGTGGGTAATGAGAAATACCAATCAGAAATCTTATACATGTACAGTAGGAAGACATCTTCTGTAGAATCTAGTCTGTTGCCTCTCTCTGAGACAACACCTAGACCATTCGTGAAACATTTGTTATGCTGTTTCTGCAAAACATTTAGTAACAGGAATCCCTCATTAACTAAACAGTTCCAGAGCTCTACATTAAATTGTTTTTTTTTTTTTTTTTTTTTCTCCCTCAATATCCAACTTAAATTTCCTTTTCTGCAACTTGATTCTTGTGCTCTGTGACACAGAACAGGAAGACTCTCTTAAATAAAGAGTGCTTGCATTTGGAGAGCTAACAATCTTCATGTGCCCTCTCATTCTCTTCTCCAACCTAGACAACCTCATTGTTTCCGTTTTGTGGAAATCTTATTTTCAAAACTTCTTACAACTCTTATAATTCTCCTTGGCACTATAACCCAATTGTCTTTGTATTTTTCTTAAACAAAGTGTCCAAGACCATTCCAGAACCAAAGGGAGAAAAGCAATTATTTCCATTGTCTTACCTGTGACACTTGTTTTAATACATCCCAGGATAGGATTTCTTTTTTTTTTTCTGCAATAACGCTTCATTGTTAAATCATATTTAATCCCTCCACCCACCATAATATACGCTCATTTTTTCTGAATAATATATTTACCCATTAATTTAACCTTCTTTTCACATTTCTCTTTTTTTTTTTTTGCATTTTTTAATTGAACAGGATAATTCTAAGAGACCGCCTTCTGACATGTTTTGTAATTTGAGAGAAATATATTCTAACTCTCTTTTGAACAAATTTGATGTACTGACTTGATATCTCTGAAGGTTCTCTTTTACTATACTTTTCAGAAGCCTATCAAAAGTCTAATGAAGTAAAGATATATCACACTGATTTATTCTTTTCTCTTCAGTAAACCATGTATTTGTCAGTAAAGGAAATTTTGTTCATTAATTATGTCTGAACTTTGCTATATACCTGTATATAAAAATATTTTGCTTGCATACATCATAAACTACTACAGGTTTTATTTATATATAGCCCATCTAATTCAGACTTATAACATTTCATCAGTTGATTTTCTATACCAGTCACTGTATAAAGTCAAACTTTGCATCTGGTGACTAATATTTTTAGTCTAGGTCCCTAGATTGCAAACTGTGCAGGCAACGCTGTAATCTTATCACTAAACATACCACAGTGTATTTTCTCTCTAGGATTTTTTACTGCTTTTGTTACATCAGTGTCAAAGGACAAATGACATTTTAATTATGTAAATCTATTAACTTAAATGGATATATTTAGAAGAAATTCTATGAATGTAAAAACCCTTCCCTTTATTTGTTTTTTGTTCCCCAAACCATCATAAAAAAAAAAAAAAAAAGTTAATTCTTGCATTTTCTTGTTTAATTTCCCTGGTCAATAATTCTGCTGAGCAAGTGAGGAATTGGAAGATCTGGTGATTTCAGTGGAAGACAGAAGTGGCCACTTATGTCACTGACAGAATGTCTTAAAACTGAAGAATCACAACTGATATACCTAGATTTCATGAAATTGTGGAAGTAGCACTCAAACATATTGTGATAAAACTTAGGTTCTTTTTAAAAATTGTCCACAGAAACTTACTAGAAAAATAAATTTTAAAAAATAATAAAAATAAAATTAAAAAAAAATCTGATCATACAAACAATATTGTTCAATTCTACATGTACCAAAAAGCCAACAAGAGGTAACACAAATACACATCAATCAAGTTAAGGGACTGGATAAATGTCTGGAAGACTTGGGTAATGCATTCTGGGATTGTGCAAGACTTATCATGGGATATTTAAGCTAGGAACCAAAGGTGGGGAAAGGGAGGGGGCCAGCCAAGGTAGACTTAGAAGGAACAAGAATTGGAAAATTCAGGGATAAGGAGATATTATGGGCTGGTATTGTGTAAGAGAAGAATCTGTAAAATTGTCTGGACATGCCCTGCACCTGGTCAATGTAGTCAGTCCTGTCTTCTCATTAAACTGTGTTTCTAACTGTTTTCCTGGATGAGGGAGCTGTATTTGGTGTGCATGTGCACTTGTCAAGATCTGAGGGCAACAACTGGAGTGGGACCATTGGTCAGAGGGGCTGAGTATCTTGGATGTCAGCAACAGAAGAGACTGGAGTGGGTTCATACCATACAGGTGTGTGCAGGTATGTGAAAGTAATTTGCTAGAAAACATCAGGCTGGACTGGACAATGAGTGGAATAATTGGGCTGGGAACCGGACATCAGAGATGCCATAACTATAATAACTAGATACTGGAGAGATCAGAGGGTCTGAGAGCTGACTACTAGAGAGACTGGTCCAAGCTGGCTACTGGAGAGATCAGGGGATCTCAGAGAAGGCTACTAGAAAGGCCACAGAGCTAGACCACCTACTGGAGAGATCCATTTGTCCATCTGTGTTATAAGTGCACGAAGCAAATCGGAAGATGTGGATTCGTGAGACAAGTATTGGGTAGAGAGTGTCTGAGTCCATTACCGGAGGGAACCAGGGTGTGTGTCTCAGCATGCATGCACATGTTTTTGTGCATAGGTCTAGGTATCAGCAGCTGGAGTGTGGCTGTGAGCATCAGGAGCTTATGTGTCCATGTGCCAGCTGCTGGGGAGAGTGAGAATCCAGGACCAGCTGCTGTGTATATGTATATAATTTCCCCTGATGGACATTCATCTTGGTCAGCCAAGAAACTAACACGATCATGTAATCTGTACTTGTTTTATTTGAATGAGTGGGGTGTGTTTTGTGTCCGTATGACCAACCATGCAACTATAAGCATACAGACAGAATCAGAGACAGGTATAATGCCTATTGGGAATACATACTCGGCCTCTCTACTGGCTGGTCCTGGGGATAATAGGGCAGAAGGGGTCCATCTATTGGAGGAGGGAAAGAACATATTTGGTTACAGGCTTGTGAAGAAAGCTCTAAACTAAAGCTTCTGGGGGAGGGGAACATTGAAGCCAGTGTCAGCAGTGGCTCACCAGAGACAGGAGAAAGAGCAAGAGGTCAGGGGGAGAGCACCTGAAGAGCAGCTAAAAGGAATGCCAACCCGTAAGTCAGTTTCACTGGGGGCCCAACTTAAATGACACTTCAAAAATGCACTTAGCATGGCAAATAAGCAAGGGGAACTGGAATTTTTAGCCCAGTCTCAGTGAGATGTGGTGGGATGGCTTGCATGACTGGAGTGCTGAGATGGGTGGCTACAGGCTCTACCGGAGAGATAGGCAGGGAAGGAGAGGAGGTGGGGTAGATAACTTCATTAGGGAAGGTCTTAACTGTATGGAGCTTAGTTATGGTGATGAAAGGGTTGAGTGTCTCTGAGCAAGATTCAGGAGAAAGAACAACAAAGCAGGTATTCTGGTTAGAATATGTTGTAGACCACTCAACCAGGATTAAGCAGCAGACAAAATATTCTATAAGCAGCTAGGAGAAGTGTCATGATGGCTAGCGCTCATTCTCATGGGAGACTTCAACTTCCCAGACACCTACTGGAAACACAATACAGTGGAGGAGAAACAGACTAGGAGATTTCTGGAATGTGTGGAGGAAAACTTCCAGACACAGGTGGTAAAAGAATTGACCAGGGAAGGTACCCCACTTGACCTGTTGTTTATTAACAGGGAAGGTCTTGTGGGTGATGTGTTGGTTGGAGGATGTCTCCGGCACAGTGATCACAAGATGACAGAGTTCTCAATGCTTGGGGAAGCAAGGAGGGTGGTTATCAGTACTGCTACTCTGGATTTCCAGAGGGCAGATTTTGGCCTATTTAGGGACCTGCTTGTCAGAGTCCCTTGGGAGGCAGTTCTGAAGGGCAAAGGAGTCCAGGAAGGCTAGACATTCTTAAAGAATGAAATATTCAAGGCACAGGAACAGGTTGTCCCTGTGTGCCCAAAGACGAGCTGGATGTGAAAAAGACCAGCCTGGCTGAACAGAGAGCTTCTTCTGGAACTCAGGAAGAAAAAGAGAGTTTATGACCTTTGGAAGAAGGGGCAGGCAACTCCTGAGGACTATAAAGATGTTGTCATAGAATCTTAGAATCATAGAATATCCTGAGTTGGAAGGAACCCACAGGGATCATCAAGTCCAACTCCTGGCTCCACACAGGACCACCCAAAAATCAAACCATATGTCTGAGAGCATTGTCCAAACACTTCTTGAACTCTGGCAGGCTCAGTGTTGTGGCCACTTCCCTGGGGAGCCTGTTCCAGTGCCCAACCACCCTCTCAATGAAGAACCTTTTCCTAACAACCAATCTGAACCTCCCCTGTTGCAGCTTCATGCTGTTCCCTCAGGTCCTGTCACTGGTCAGCAGAGAGAAGAGATCAGCGCCTGCCCCTCCACTCCCCTTGTGAGGAAGCTCTGGGCCGTGATGAGGTCTCCCCTCAGTCTCCTCTTCTCTAGGCTGAACAAACCAAGTGACTTCAGCCACTCCTTGTATGTCTTGTCCTCTAGACCCTTCACTATCTTCACAGCCATCCCTTGGACACTCTGTAATAGTTTATTTTCCTTCTTATACTGTGGTGCCCAAAACTGAACACTGTACTAGAAGTGAGGCCATAGCAATGCAGAGTAAAGCTGGACAATCACTTCCTTCAACTGCCTAGCAATGCCGTACTTGATGCACCCTAGGATACATCTGGCCCTTTTGGCTGTCAGGGCACACTTGACTCATATTCAACTTGCCGTTGACCAGAACCCCTAAATTCCTTTCTGCAGGGCTGCTCTCCAGTCTTTCATCCCCCAAACTGTATGTGTATCAAGGGTTGCCCCTTCCCAGGTGCAGAAACTGGTGGTTGATTTTGTTAAACTTCATATTGTTGGTGATTGCCCAGTTCTCTAATTTGACAAGATCTCTCTGTAAGGATCCTCTGCCCTCAACAGAGTCAACAGCACCTCCCAGTTTAGTGTTGTCCACAAACTTACTTAGTATACCTTTGAGCCCTGCACCCAAGTCATTTATGAAAACATTAAAGAGAACTGGACCTAAAATGGAGCCCTGTGGAACCCCACTAGTGACTGGCTGCCAGCCTGATGTAACCCCATTTACCATAACCATCTAAGCCCGACCCATCAGCCAGTTGTTCACCCACCATATTATGTTTTTATGTAACTGTATGCTGGACGTTTTGTCAAGAAGGGTACTGTGAGAAACAGTATCAAAAGCTTTACTGAAATCCGGAAAGATTGCATGGACAGGCTTCCCTTGGTCAACTAGACAATGACCTTGTCATAAAAGGAAATTACATTCATTAAACAGGACTTTTCTTCACGAACCCATGTTAGGTATAACCAATGGCTGCACTGTCTTTCAGGTGTTTTTCAGTAACTCCCAGAATAATTTTCTCCATAATTTTACCAGGCACTGAAGTCACACATGACAAGTGATAGGACAAGAGGAAACAGCTTCAGGTTGTGCCTGGGGAGGTTTAGGTTGGACATTAGGAGGAATTTCTTCATGGAGAGGGTGGTTGAGCATTGGAACAGGCTGCCCAGGGAAGCGGTGGAGTCGCCATCCCTGGAGGTATTCAAAAGACATGTAGATGTGGCACTTGGGGACATGGTTTACTGTTATACTTGGTAGTGTTAGGTGATGGTTGGATTAGATGATCTTAAGGGTCTTTTCCTACCTAAAAGATTCTGTGATATAAGGCTGCAGCAGCCTTGCTTCTGTTGGGCTACCAGACTTGGCAGCTCCTAAATGATTCATCTTTAGGCAGTGAGATAATTGTGTGTTATAATCAGCATGGCCAAAATAGAGTTGATTACTCAGAAACACAAAGTAAACCTCATTAATCCAATGACTGTTCATTGTCCGCTGAAGCTGGTGACCAAACACAGTTTAAACCAACAAATATTATTATTATACAAGACTTTCAGCCTTGAATATGCAGGATTCTGGGCTGGACGTCTTGCAGTCGCAAATGTTGAAAAGAGTAACTGAGCTCCACTGAATAAAATGTTACTGGCTATTTTGTCTTTGCTGCTGGATAATTGTCTAGCTGCATGTTGAGCTGATATTTTCTGGAATGTCCCAGCTTCCAGCTGTAGCAAGTACCAGAATTTAAAAGCAAGAGCTTTTAAAACAGGCAATTTCTGTTCACTTACTTTTAGAGGCATGCTGGTTCACTAACCAGGGTAGTCAGCAGTCAGTCCTCTCTTTTCTAAAAAAAAAAATAAATCTGAAATTAAAACTAAAATCCTATTCCAAATGTTTGAAAACAACAATAATTTAAATAATTTAAACTTGAGATGTGTTTCAGGTTTATCCCTTAATTTCATCTGTGGTGAGTCAACTCTCAGTTTATAGAAAGATCACTGGAAGTAAAGCCAAGAATGTAACAATTCATTCAGATAAGGTGAAAATCAGCTGTTTTCCTAGGTGGCAAAACTGATAAAATGATTTCAGTACTGCTAGCAACCAATGCTGTGAATTAGCACATTTGTATTCTTTGGTGGCATTTTACAGCTTGGGTTTAATACATGTTGGGAAAATAAAAGCTCATTTAGCTCTGACCATTTTTCTGATTTAAATGAAAATCTCATTTAAAAAAAAAAAATTCAGACTTACATTATTGTTTGGAGTTTTTCCAGATTTATATATTATTTTTAAATTTGCTTTTTTGAATAACCATGATTTATAGTTAATTTTGGCTGTTTCTAAATTCAGACTTTTAAAATGAGACAAATAATCTTTTGTTCTGGATCCACAGTTCATTTTTCAAGGCAATATTTTTTATCTTGAAGGACTAAAAGCCTTTCCTCCCTTGATAAGTGATAGTCTAAGAATTGTCCTGGAACACATGGGGAATTCATAGGTAATCATGAGTCAGATATTCTACTATAGTGCTAAATTTTACAAAATGTACTTTAAATTGCATTTGTCAATGTAATACAGTAATAGTTATAATTTTAGCCAGAATGCCATCAAGCCATAATCTATCAAAGATAGTACATAAATTAAGCATACAATGGAGGATAAGGAAACATTTTAACTCAGAACATCATCATGATTTCTCATACACATGCTGGTGTGACCTACTAATGCATAGCTTTTTTCAAGAAGATAGCTGCTCGTACAGTGTCGTTAGATACTGCAGGCTTCTTACTGCTTGACATCCATGGTAAACTCAGCATTTATAGAATAAAATTCTTTTACTGTGTATTAATTTTCCCTTTCCATCCTTTCCTTTCCACGACTCTTTACTTGAGGAATTTTTTATTCTTATATTTTTTTAGATCAAAGTTCAGTATGTCTCCTGCCTGTAAAGAAACACATGAAATACATCATGAGTCAGACCTGGGACAAAGCAGAGCGTGTGTGTGACACATTTGTGTGTGTTGAAAATAATTTTCATTTCATTAATACCTTGCAAAATTAGCTGATAGAACAACGGCAGAACGTGAAACATAGTGTTGCCATTGAACAGCTATACTTCAGTACTGACGAGAAAGCAGTAATGACAGTGACAAGTGAAGGAGCAAAAGGAGGAGTAGGGTGATGAAAAGGTAATAGCTCAAAGGAAGTAACTTTTCAGAAAGTGTGTGGAAGGTGTCCCTGCCCATGTCAGGGGAGTTGGAACTAGATGATCTTTAAGGTCCCTTCCAAACCAAACCATTCTATCATTCTGTGAAATGGAAAGAGACGTGAATAAAATGTGAAAGAAGTGGAACTTGTATGGATAAAGGTCCCCTTAACAGGATCTTAAAAGGTATGGGCTAAAACATATTATACCATTCTGTTTTTGTTCTATCTGTTGGAGCCTGGTTGGCATACAGAATTTGACATATATTCTCCTCAAGCCTTGTACATGCTTTCTCCCAGTCGTATTTTTTAATATTGAAAGCTTCATAGTTATAAACGCAAATGTTCCAATACTCACCATTTTATCACCACATAGTTTAATCACCACCTAAGGACAGAAACAGAATAGGCAGGGAAAGAAGAGAACTAATGCAAGACTGCTGAGAGAAGATAAGTAAGCAAAAAAAAAAAAAAAAAAAACCCACCTAATTAATTAAAAAAAAAAGTATAAATGCATAAATTCACTTAATGCCCTTAGTTATTATTCTTTTACAGCGCAGTACCAAAAGCATTCCAAGGGCTTTTCCCAAGTAGTTTTCACATTGTCTTCTTTTGTAAGCTTGTATTTTAGAGGTGGAGGTGAAACATAAAATAAATTAAAAGGTTACTGAAATGGTAATGTTGATATGAGGAAAACCTATACTGCAAACCACTTGTACTATTTTGTCATATTTTGTGATAGATCCACACAGCAATGGTTGTGTTACTGGTGTATTATTTAAAGTTGGATATAAATATTTAACCAGGATAGATATTATCATGTAATCATCATTCTAATTACACTATTATCAAACTACAAACGTTCCATTTGTATGGGTACAATATATATTTATTGTCTTTTTTTGCCATGTTGTATTAATATCCATATATATGTGGACATACAGTTGTAGAAACTGGGCAAAATTGTCGTGATATGGCATGCAAAAAGAAATGTGTGCACCCTAAGCAGCCACATGATAAAAAGCTAGTCACTGAAGCACTAGAAAGCAGCACTCCAGCATATCAGTGCACACTAGCCCACCTGAGCCACTGTATATCTTACATGCATGGGGTGAACTTTGTGCTGGATTACTGTGGTTGCTGTGCTGTGTACATTCACCACAGTATTCACTAGAAACCGCACCCTGAGGAGGGATCTTCCAGGAAAGGTGCTGAGCTCTCAGCTGAGCTAGACCAGCTCAGCCAAAATTACTGATGTGAACAACATCTCTAAAACTTTTTTGGATCTCCTAAGACTACGTTTATACTGTCCTTTAGGCACATAGGCCATGAAGGAAAGAAGCATTCTCATACATAATATAACACATATATTACTTAATTCATGTGAGTGGTGCTGAAGGAGACTTAATTATGTCTGTAATGTCTTTATTTATTTACTTCTCAATTCAAAAGAGTCACTGTGTTCAGAAACCATCTTGCAGTACAAGAGTTTCATGATTTAAAAAAAAGCAAAAAACTATGGTCTTTCTGGAAAGTTTCGTGTTGGTTCTTTAGAGAAGTTTTGGAATATTCTTTTGGAATCAGTTGGAGATTTTTAGTTAGTTGTCTTCTGCATCATAACAAAGACTGCCAGTGGTGTTTAAATCTATTCACTTGCTCAGTGGACATGCAAACAGTAAAAGGTAGGAAGCTGCATTTCCCATTTTTGTTTTAGAAAGAAGTAGTTCTAAAAATGTATTAAGTGACAATTATGTTACCTCATTCCTTATTCATGAGTATATGTTTTCTCACTTTTCTTCTTTCTGTGTCCAGATCTCTGGTTCCTCTCTTCAAGGCTTCTTTGACATATTATGACTACATATACTCAATATATTAAAATATATTCCAAAAGTTTCAGCTGTCACATTAGTTAAGCACAGGATTTAGAGTAAAGCTGCTGAAATTTGGAACCTTTCGTTTTCTCCTTTAGACATAGAAAGTGCAGAGTTAATTTTGTGAGTGAGCAACCAGCAATACTGCTAGGTCATAGACTGTCGGAGGACTACATTTGGCTTAGCTTTTTGTCTGTGTGATGAATGGCAGGTATGAAGACTCCAGATTTTCAATATTTGAGACCATCCTTAGAGTGTCCTTGGTTCTATTGCCGTCTTTTATAAGGGTAGCTCTGGACTTACTAGTCTTTAGGAATCAGTATGGAAGTAGATGGACTATATTTTTGCTTTGTAAAGGAGAATTAGAGAAGATACGAACAGTTAGCTTGATTATTACTATTATTATTCCTGAAAGACAAGAGATGATGTTCATTGAAACTATTTAGTATGAAAAAAAATTCTGTGGTTGTCTCTCCTACATACTTCAATATAATAGTTTTTTTTCTTTCTTTCTTCTCCTTTTAGATGTTATTTTTCTCTTGTTCATTTTACATTATTTGAAACTGCCAAAAGGCAGAACACCGATGTTGTATATTACATGTGGTCACAAAACTTTATGGAACAATTTAAATGAAATTATCTAACTGGAACCTGAAGAACAAAAAATAAAAATAAAAAAATATAAATAAAATAAAAAAGTCAGAATTTAGAACTTTAAATTTAAACTTAAATTTAAGTATTATTTGTTGTTGACTAGGATCATGAATTAAAAAAACAATGAGGGACAATCCTATGAAGAAATATGTTATTATATTCTATATTCAACTTTCAGAAACATTGAAGTATTCTGTGAGGTATTTCAGTTTTTGAGTCTTTTTCTAAGATGATTATAGTGAAGTTTCAAAATATTTTGGAAACTTACCCTCCTCTTATTATACCTCTCTAAAAAGTAAACAAGGTAAAAGCAATGTTAGCTTTATGCCTTACGATTTTCTAATTGTAATTAAAACAAAATCATGCCAGAGAAGATGTGTAAAAATAGCTTGTTTCTATAACCAGTAATAACAGAGTTAAAAAAAATCGTTAAAAAAAAAAAAAAAAAAAAAGCAAAGTTCTTGTTCATTAACTGCTTACTGAAATTTAATAAGTAGACTGATGAACGCAAAATAACCATGTTGACAATAATAGTTCAGCAAATAGGTCTTGGTAGGGAAGTGATTTCTCATATAATTTTGTTGTCAGAGTGCACAGAAATAAAGTGCATTTGAAGACAACTGTTTCAGAGGAAAGACAAGTCACAAATACAACCTGACAGACTTGTTTTTGGCATATTGCCCTTACTCTCTTTAACATCTTAAAGTAGAATACAGGTCTTCTGACTAAAAGTTTCAGCCTTTCCTTTCCTTTCCTTTCCTTTCCTTTCCTTTCCTTTCCTTTCCTTTCCTTTCCTTTCCTTTCCTTTC
>VXAL01006599.1:72800-86078 GCA_013399475.1 Chauna torquata | reverse complement strand
GTAAGCTTCTAACTTAGGATTCTCTTTTAAATATGTAACTACATGTGTTTATTTTTGCGAGAACTCTTCACCTAGATGTAGTCCATTCTTTTCTGTTTTCTCCCATTCTCCCATTCTGCAAAATCAGTATGTTTCTGTGAAACACCTAGTTATGGGTCCAAAGATCAAATTTCAACAGAGAAACATTGTCTTTTAATTGTTTTTAGAAATTTTTTTTTTTTTTTCCTCCTCAATTTCCTCTTACCCTCCTATTCCAAACTGATTTAATATATTCCAAAATGGAGTCTCAGTGCTCCTGGCCATCTTCCTGTAGCCAAATTGTTTAAACGATGAATTTGACCATGTAAGGCACAATAAATTCCTGTTCTGCCTACTGCTAGAGAATTAAACCACTGATATAGGACAAGGTTAAAAGTATGAAAAAAAGACCAGGTAAGAAGTGCCATGCTAGAGAAATAGTTGAAAGGAGTAAGCCTGAAATCTTGACTTTTTTTCTGCTGAATTCATTTTCGGTGTTAGAATCACAGAATCATAGAGACACAAGGTTGGAAAGGACCTAAAAGATCATCTAGTCCAACCGTCATCCTATCACCAGTACTACCCACTAAGCTACTAAATCATATCTTGTAGCACCTTGTCTAGGTGCTTCTTGAACACTGCGAGGGTGTTCCTTCAGTCATTATTCTTTCTGAATTGCCTTCTAGGGGAGCCTATCTTTCTCTAGTGATTAAAGGTGAATTACAGGCCACTATCCTATAGAATATGAGAAATTTTTAGATAAAGTTAGGCAAGATAATCTTCTACCTCTTGTATCTAGACCTCTACATATGAGCTTTCATCATTAATGCCTGGATTGACAAGTAATGCGATAGTTGGCTTTTTGCTGTGGGAACATGTTAAGCAGAATTATTAGTCATAATAATGTGTTTGTTATTAATTATCCTATAGCCTCCTTTCTTCTGTGAATTATTCTCACTGAAATATTTTTCAGCATTTCTGGATCCATCAGATGGTCTTGACATGAAGCAAACTCATTTTTTACTTGGTTTTTCTTGTTAGTTTCCCTGGTGAATTTTAAACAAAGCTGCTGAGTCTGCACCATGCTGAATTATTAAGATGCCAGGTCACCTGTAGTGTGTCTTCTCCTAACTTGTTTGATCATCAGAATAATCTTTCCCTAGGAGTTAGCTCTTTCATATCCTTATAAATAATTTAGTGTCCTGTATTCAAACAAAAATACTGACAATAAAGGGATGTTTAGACTGAAAATTATGATCCAGTTGAGCAATTAAAATACTGATTAGTGCATATTTACGATTGAGGTTTGCCTGAATTATTGCTGAACAAAAGCTCTGGTAAGTGGACCACTTGCCTGGATGGAAAAGGCCCAGCAAAGTCACAGGCAGAAATATCATTTTTATGACTTTATAAAGAGGATGAGGGGATGAGGGGGACTTGTTTACAGAGCTCTACAGCAATTTAGATCATTTATTGTACAACATCCATTTCACAATGTAAATATTTTTGCAAATCAAGCATATGAATATAGAACTGGCCACACAGCAAAATACAGAAGAAGTAAAGGAATAGCTGAAATTTAGCATATCATTTTAAGGGTACAAAAAACGTGGATCACCTTTACAGCAACAAGCGATAAGATGAGGAAATGGTCTCAAGTTGCTCCAAGGGAGGTTCAGGTTGGATATTAGGAAAAATTTCTTCACCAAAAGGGTTGTGAAGCATTGGAACAGGCTGTCCAGGGAAGTGGTAGAGTCACCATCCCTGGAGGTCTTCAAAAGACATGTATATGTGATGCTTAGGGACATGGTTTAGTGGTAGACTTGGCAGTGCCAGGTTAACAGTTGGACTAGATGATCTTAGAAGTCTTTTCCAACCTAAACGACTCTGTGATTCTGCGATTTCAAAGAAAAAAAAAAAAGGAAAAGGAACATGCACCTGTTTTTCCTGTGTTTTTAACTGATGTTCTTCATAATTACTCAGGAACTGGGACACAATTGCTGAAAAAAAACAAACCGGAGATGCTTGAAATTAGTTATAATTTTACAATTTTTACCTGAAGAAAGATTAGTTGTAAAAAAATCCCCAGCATTTTCCATGAAATGCTTTTAATAATTTCTACATTTTTCAAAGGAAAACACAGTCTTAAAAGGAATTTTAAAGTACTTCTTTTATGGTAACAACTTTAAAATTTCAGGTTTGAAATTATTGGTCAGTAGAGTACTTGGAATGAATGAGTTGTTTATGTAGTTGGCTCTAATTCAGTCTTTTGGAAGGTATTAGCAAGGAATCTATTTTAATAGTGAAAGTTTCTTTTGCAGATCCCTGGGGATCAAGTAAAACATCACTTCACCATTTCTTTGGCATTAGCCAGGGAGAGAAATCTCTATGGAGAAACTATGGACCCTGAACCACAGTGTGGTACTATCTGTGTACAAGAGCAATGGACTTGAGTCTTAATCTTCATCATTAATTTGCAATGCAGCTGTGACGCTTTCACCCACCCTAAGCATCTTCATCTGTAAACTGGATCCATTTCTTAGTTTTATTAAAATGAAGGCTCAAATTTAAAATAAAGCCATTCACCTAGTCTTATAAAGAGCACATATTATAGGCGAGAGTGTCTAAGATGGAGATAGGTAGGCCATCAAAGGAAGATGGCCCATGAATGGATCTGTTTTGACTATATATTGACCTTAGAGGTATCCTAGATGACCAGCTTATATTTTATACCTAACTTTCAGATGACTAGAGTTATTCAGACACTCTAACCTTTATACTGAAATCCACAACACTACAAAGCACCTTTCACTGAATGGGAATTAAACAGAGAGTCAGGTGCTTAAATACCCTTGTGAGTTTATCCCTTTAATTATATGTTCCTGAAGGGTGAGACACTATCTGATTGCCATTCACCTTTAAAATAGCCTGGAAATTTCAGAAGGAAAGGATCATTTTTATGCAATTTCCAGTACCTTCCAGTTATGATTTTCTCAGTAACTTTGTCATAAAATTCTTCAGTTTCATGTGAAGCTAAGATGTGGACAAAGAGTGGAAAGGAAGGAGAAGAAAACTGAAGCACAAAAATAAAATATTAACTACAGTCCTTAAAAAATCCCAGAATGAACACTTTCAGTTAGACTCAGAGATTTNTTTTTTAAGGCTTTTCACTTTTTTTATTTTTTTTAATTTCTAACCCATTTTCACATCACTAGTTATAAGTGAGAACATTGAATGAAAGACCTTTTAAAGCTCTCCTCCTTTATCAGCTTGCACTTAACCATACGATTGTCAGTGCCTAGGGGCACCATGCAACCAAGTCTTCCTGATTTTCAGTAGGAACAAGAGACTAAAGGCTGTTTTCTGATCAATATTGCATGCCAGTTTAGACAGGGTGCCCGCTGTGGCTTCTAAATTCAGAAAAGCACGCAACAACTCGAAACTGCAGATCCTGGTTTTTTATAATTTCAACATATTGCCAGTAATTTCACCTGTTTAACGTAGGAATTTTGATTGGTTAAGTAGGGATCACTTTATACATATTCAGCTGGAGTGTCTACATCCTTAGTTAGTCAACCCAGCCTGTCTTTAAGATTAATGGAGAAAAATATATATTAAGTTCATTGAAATACTTCTAAAAATATGTATTCGGTAAGGGAACAGAAGAAGTTTTTAAATGTGGGAGAGTTTATTAATGAGAGAGCTACCTGGACAGAAAGAAAATATGTAGATTCTTTCCTCCCTACTTTCTGAGGAAAAGCTAGGAACATAGCCAAACGGGTTGTTCATTGGATTTAAAAGAAGTGGGCAAAGTACCACAGTGATTTAACATGCTCTGACTTGTTTAATCTGAGGTGATCATAGCATGCCTATTGCCGCAATATCTTCCTTTAGATGAAGCGTCAGAGAGTCATAAAGCCTACCTGGAGTTGTTTGAAAAAAAAAATTATGACCTGTTGTAAAATGTCATACACTTTATGGTATTTTCAAACAACTTCACAGCTGTTTGACTTTTCTCCTTTGCTACCCGTCCGTCTCCTCCACTGAATGCAGGCAGTGGAGGTAGAAGTTAGACAGAAAGCAAACAGAGAGCTCCATATTGGAAAAGCCCCACAACCTGGTTTACTGACGGGATGTTTAGATTTGGATCCAGCTGTTTGAAAGCTGTATTCTTTCCAAGGAGAATGTGTGAAATGCTAAAAACAGAGAAAATGCTGAGTGAGCTTCATTCTGCTTATCATTTATATTGCACATTTTATCAAAATAAATCTATTTCTTGATATACGCAAAGAGAGAACTTTTACTTTGCCGTACACTTATGGCTGACAAGTACTTTGAGATTTTTTTCCTATCACACACTAAAGCTCAGGACAGGATAAAGACTATGAAGTGTCCAAGGCACACAATAAACTGATATTCTCCTAATAAAGATATGCTCATAAAGCAAGATGTGACTTTTTTTCTCTTGATAAATGTCACTAACTTCTAGCCTACGTGCTTGTTAGCATTCTTCTTGGGTAAGCATCAGGCCTTTTGCACTCTTGCAGTTTGCTGGTTCAGTGCTGGAGCACATCTTCATGGCAGGTGTAGTAGGTATGATCACCTCTTTGAAGTGAGTAGCATAGCTGGTAACTCATATGTCTGTTTCTTCAGGATGTCTGCAGATTTAAATAGACTTCTGCTTGTAGTAGGATGCACCTAGGTAATACCTTTGAGTTCTCTTTTCTCAGTCTTGAGAGCTAGAGATTTTCAGGAAATGGACATGGTCTCACAAACCCAAGTGGCAGGCCTAAGTCATTATTTCTTATGCTGTAAATTGTCCTGCAAAAGATATAACATCACATTTAAAAGACAGCACTTTCTACTTTCTTGAGGTCTCTTTCACATATCTTGAGACAAGAAGATCTGTTCAGTCCTGCAACCTACCAATCAAGTACTACATTCCTGTATCTGAGAGTCTAAGCACCATCAGCCTTCAGTAAGCTTTCCCTTCATAACATCTGCCGAGAGAAGGCTGAGCTTCTGGCCCAGTTTCACAAACTGAGAGGTCAAACACAGGAACTAAAATGACAAATTGAAAGTCTCCTATGAAATTTGAGGAAATCTCAGAGAGCAGCACCCAGAATTACCCACCACCCCAGACCATCAGGGTGAAAATCTCATCAAGTCTGCTTCTTCTGCTGAATATAGGAAATGCTAAATTATGCTCTGAAATGTTTTGGGAAATGCTTATCACTAAAAGAGATTTGTTGTAATTCTAGTCAATGTTAAACCATTTATTTTCCCCAGTTATGAATGTGTTCCCTTTTATTCTGACAGTTTTTTGCTTCTCACCTGTGCCTATTTCATGAGATATGATTTACCTTCCTTGTAGGTGCATCTGAAATACTGCAGAGTTTTGGTTCCTCTTAAGTCACTGCTTTATATAGATGTTATTACTCAGGTATGATATCTTGGATTTAAAAAATCTGGCTAGGGATGTCACATAAAAAAAGGGTTTTCAAGGTCAATGTTTATACTGTGCTCCTAGAAAGTAAACACTTATTGAAGTCAAATGATAACATTCAGTAGCTTAAAGAGAGGGTCTTCCTGATTTACATATCAGTGTAATTTTCTGGAATGACAGTACAGGGGTCATTGGCCAAAAACCCTGTAAAATAGTCTTCTGAAAGGCACATCATAAAATAGGAAACATATGAAATTCCAACGCCTGTCAAAGAGAAAGCTGATCCTTGCTTCACATCTTTAAAAAAGACCGCACCATTTAACTGGGAGTGCACTTGCCGTATCTGGCAGTGTGAGTGGGAGCTTATAGATCTTTGGTGCGCTTAAGAACACACTTCTGTGGCACCTGGCTGAAATTATTTACAGGCTTACAGATAAGGCTGAGTTTCAATAGTTTGTTGTGTGATATACACACCATGGATACTCTTTGCCCAGGCTATGACCACACTATACACTCAGTATTGCCAGGGGATAGGCCTAGGTAATGTCATGAGGGTAATTCGCACTTAAATAGTTTGTGAAATACATTACTCTTACAACTTCTGGACACAATTCACCAGGTAGCATGGGCCATCCTCAATACACAAGCTGGGCGCAGTGACCATCTCTGGGCAGTACCAGAGATACTATTTGAATGGGAACTGCTCTCTGTCAGCTGGCTTCAAGGCTAGAAGATAGTCCTTGTTTCATTTTGGATTGTAATAGAAGTTGTTTAGGGTCCAATTCCTACCGGTTAGGCAAGAGTGACCCCATATAAAGTGTTTGGGGTGGTTGTGCTATGACAACAGGTTTGTCTTGGAAATGCAGAAAACTGAATACAACTAGTCTTTACCACATCAGTGGGACCTGGATGCTATTGGACACTGCCTCCAGAAACTTCTTTTGTTAGGATGACTGTCAGCAGCATTTTGTGGAAATGATTGTGTTATGTTGTCAGTGTTACTCGCCTAAATATTATTGCTTTATGATACTTTGTTGGAAGAGGATTAGATGGAAAATGCTAGGTAGGGAAAAGATGGAATCAAGTGCTAACTCAGTTTGATGTTTGTGATCTTCTGAACTCTCATATCTCAGATATCTTTTGAGTCATTCTTATCTTTCCTTCCCTTAATTGCCTTCTCTTCATAATCAAAATGTGGTAAGAGTTAAAGGGCACTGGAATTTAAGCTATTTTAAAATGAAACTTTGCTTTCAGGCATCTGGAAGCTCTGACTGCTGTTAGTATCTGCAAACCTTGGTCTTGACCATAGAAGGGCTTCAACTATACATACTTTGACCTATGTCATTAACACTGCAGTACCACTCAAGATCTATAGAACTGGAATCTTAATTTAGTTCAACTATGGTGATATAGCTGAATGGTTGAGTAGATATACAGGTAGAAAAAAATATCTATAGATATCCATACAGAAATAGATAATCATAAAATTATACTAAATATGCGCCTTATTCTACTAACAGGAATGTCTCTGTACAGAGTTGATACTGAAATACAGCTGCCAACTTCTGCTGCCGAGATATAAGTCAGAAATTGAGATGGGGTATATTGAGAATTGAGTGGAGATAGTATCCCTGCTGACTGAATTTGTGGAGAAGATTCCTCTGAGGATGGTTTTGGAGGGGTAAGATAACATGGTGACTTAGATCAGGGATAGAGGAGGATTTAGTCCCTCTCAAGTGGGTACTCTACAGGATATATAGGAGTCTGCTACCATATAAAGACAATGCTGTTGGAGTGATATTTTCTGGATGGAGTGTGATATTTTCTGGATGGAGTGTAAGTGATTTGGGAGCCTAACTGGCCTGATACTGGTCATTGTGCAAAGCGTTTGATACTGCCCCACACAACATCCTTGTCTGTAAAGTGAAGAGACATAGATTTGATGGATAGACCACTCAGTAGATAAGGAATTGGTTGGATGGTCGCACTCAAAGAGTTCCACTCAATGACTCAATGTTCAGGTGGGGACCAGTCACGAGTGGCATACCTCAGGAGTTGTTGGGACCAGTATTATTTAATACCTTTGTCGGCGACATGGAGAGTGGGACTGAGTGCACCCTTAGCAAGTTTGCAGATGACACCAAGCCGAGTGGTGTGGTTGACGTGCTGGAGGGAAGGGAAGCCATCCAGAGGCAAGGGGGTTGGAACTAGATGATCTTTAAAGTCCCTTCCAACCCAAACTATTCCAGGTTTCTATGATTCTATGAAAATTGCCATGGGTTGAACGTGTCTCAGTGCACTGATGATAGGTTGCATCTATGTTGTACTGGTTGCAGCAACATAGACAAGCTCTGAACTATCTGGCCTGGGTCCTGATACAAGTTTTGCAATAACAGCATGGACGTCAAAGTAGCTTAAAAACTCTACTTGAAAAGCAGGGAGAGCCATTGTGGCCAAAACTAGATGATGCTGTGAACAAGCTATTTAAAAGCCAGTTTGTTCGCAGCTATGTTGCGTTGCTGATTTTTTTACCTCTATGGACTGGATACTTTTAAAAGTGCTGAGTACGTTTCCTTTACCTAAAGTAATGACACTGAAATTAAGATTTTTTCTTCTCTAATAAACAGACATAAAAAGAAAACCTGATTTCCATGAAAAAATCACCCACCAATTTGAAGACAAAAGCAAAAACAAAACAAAACAAAAAACTAAAATAGCCAACTTTAGTCTCAGGATTCCTGGAAGGTTAAGTTAATTCATACTTGACTTATTCATGTCATAAACCTTGAGTCCTTTAGCAGGACTAGAATTTAAAAGCCCATGTGTTCATTCAAATTATTCCACAGCCTCCGGAAAAGTCCTGTTTTTCCCACTCAGCTGCAGCTGATGTGAAACTCTTACATGCTTTGCTACCTTTAATGTGAATAAAAAAGATTTTCCTTCTTCTTCTGTACTACAACATCTGGCCACAATTAATTTGGGATCTCACATTTTTTGAGTAGACGTCAGTAATAATTTGTATTCCTCCCTCCTCCTCCTTTTTATATGCAATATGTGGGACACACTTCCACAGGGAGCTAAACCAGAATGTAAGATGGTCATTCCTGTCTGCGTCATTTCTTTCCAAAATGTATTGCTCTCAGGACAACCTGATGGCTCAAGTACCAAAGTCCATTTTTTCCTCCTATGTCATTTCCAGTATTTGTCACCACCTCATACTTTAAGCTTTAAGCACTATCCAGGGAGTTGCGTAACTTCTGTGCAAAATTCAGATACAAATCAATGCATAACTTAGGCATTAAGAAGAAGCCAAATTATCCTCTGCTAGAACACAGGCGGCTAAATCATTCTCTCTCTCTCTTTTTTTTTTTTTTTAATTTTTCACTATTTGCATAGAATCTGCGAAGGCAATGCTAATTTTTCATTTTTATGGCCTTTTAACATGAACTCCTTGTAAGCACATAACCTGCTGTATGACTGAATATACAGAAAAAAAAGCAAAACCCCCAAACAGGCTTAATACAAAAAACAGTGCTAAATTTCAGGCTTGCAAGTGAAAACAAAAAATCTACTACCAGAAGGCTTTTTATTTTAGTCTCTGTCACAGTCATGTATTTGTGTAGTAAGTAGGGAGCCCAAAGCCTTGCTACCTGCACCAGCTAAGCCCTGTGCAAAATGGAAGCGCTGGTGCTACGGTGGCAAAGGATGCTGTTGGCTGAGTGGTGAAACTGTCTGAAAAGCCTATGAAATGCAACGCATCCTGCGTGTTGGGTGTGGTGGTGCTGCAATGAATCACTGCCAGCAGACTCAGCACAGACTGAAGCGTCCACGCTGCACTGGTTTGGAAGGGAAGGGGTAATAAAATAAGGATGAGGAAAACTGCTCAGTCAGGTTCATTCCACCTCATTTTGCTGCTGAAAAATTATTCATTAGCTTAAACTAGGGGTTCAGCTTTAGGTACCTAAGTCCCATTTATGTCCTTAGCAGACTCATCTGGTCTTCATCTGCCATTACAGAAGGATTTACCTCTCCCATGTGTCCTGAGCTATATCTGACAGCCATGTGTGTATTCTCAGACACCCTCAGACATCTTATATGGCATGAGACCTCCCTAGGCAATTGGATTGTGTCCTAATTATCTAGGCTGCTGTTAATATAAAGGAAGAGAAGTTGGTACCTCCAGAGGCCTATGTGTTGAATTCTAAGTGTTTTAAACAAGAGTGATGGATTGCTTTTCTCTGCTACACAAAAAGCCTAGACACTTTAATTAGAAACTTAAGGTTGGATACAGTTGCCATATCTCAGGTATACAGTGCCATTTGAGATACCTCTGGGTGTCTGTAACATCTGCACAGAGTTGCCAGATAAGACACGGGATGAATGAGAGCTGTTCTCAGGGAGCAGCAAGAGGCCAGGTGGGATGTGCTATGGCATCTTACAGGCTTCTCAGTTTAGGAGTTTAAGAAATTTATTCTTCTCAAATGAATGGGTTTTGCTGGCTAAATATAGGTACCTAGTACCATTTGCAACACTGCAGGGCATCCCGACTGGCCTCCAGCTGCTCCTCCCAAGGGACAGAGTTTTCCCACTAGTCCTGGTTAAAGAGCTCTCTGCGTCATGTGCGCCAAATTTGCTACAAGACTCCAAAAATGTCTGGCTTCCTAACACTAGCGTGTTATAGCCTGGCAGTACTTGCTGAGTCCCAAGGGACTCTTTAGCATTAGCTTTCCCTATACTTTAGCTCTTAAACTCACATACTTGAGTAATTTCTTTGTTGGTTCTTCATCACTCTGTGCCACTTCAAATATTTAACAACATCCCATGGGAGTGGCAAACTTCATGTGATGATGGGACACGACAACTTTTGCCTCTGAGGCCACCGAGACCTTTGTTCCATAAACGAATTAGAGAATTTTGCTATGTATAAAGCTAGAGACTATGGGACAGATCATAACATCTAGCATAACTCTCAGTATGTATGATGTAGCTTAGTATATTAGCAGTTTCAGATGATGCTTTTGGAGGAAGGAACTGTCTTTGACATGGGCTACCAGCTCATGTCAGGAGTATGTGTTGTGGTCTGAGACAGAGAAGAGGTTTATGATAACGTAAGCTTTTAAATCCAGATCTCCAAGTGACTGCATTAGCTTCAGTGAACCATTGCTAGAGCTGATGTCAGTAAATTGATGTCTAGTCTGTGCTGAGACAGTCATAGATGAAATTTTTAGAACTTCAACCTTCTGGCAATGATTTCATTATATTTTCTGATTTTTTTTAATAACTTTCTTTGCATTTTTGATCTTTTCTGATACCCATATTTCCTCTTTTGAGACCTAAGTGGATGTCTGACATTGTAGGCCATCTCATGGATAAGATTCAGCTCACAGAAATCAGACACCTAAAATGAGGTGTGACCATGCAAGCAAAATGTCTAATGGACCAAACTCAGGTGGATTTTTGAAGTTAAATGAAATCACTTCCTAGTCTCATCTGACTGTATTTACTAATTTCCATTGGCTGTAATAGAAGTTTAAACACCAGGTTATGCGTGGGGGGACTTCTGCACAGACACATGGCTGAGGTAGTATTCAGTTGCTTAAACACAAACATTGGAAGCCATCTGAGATGCCCTTTAGTACATTGCCTGCAGCTGCTGTTGCAAAAGGGCACAGATTTCTTTTAGGTCCTTCATCATATCTCCTAGCCTGCTGCAGATGTCACTGACACTCTGAGCCTTCAAATAGCACTGGATGACTCTGTGTTAAACTGAAATGAGCCTTAGATCTCCACTGCGCACATACAGATCTGAAAGCCTATCTCTCACCTAGACAACTAAATGCAGGTGTCTTAATCTGCAAACGTAATCCTCCAACATGGTGGAGACAACCAACAAGTGCAACCATGTGGTGCAAATGTGAATCCAACTTCGCAGCTGAGATTTGACCCACAACGACTAAGGCTCATGAGCAGCTACTCTGCCATGGGGTTGTTCCTCAGTTGTGCCAGAGAAAACTGAACTAAATTTGTCTCTGGTGGAAGTCATTCTTCTCATAGTTTCTCAGGTGTCAGCACTGCAGAAGTGCTTTGCAGAGCTATAAATCAAGTAAATTTGTATGAGGAAAGAGAGAGAAGATGGATGGAAAAGAGTCCCTTCCTTCCTTTCCCTGATCTGCTCCTTCTTCCCCACTTGCCAAACAGTGGTTTCTCTCTCAGTTTAGTGGGGTTCATGTTTCTCATAGTTTATTTTCATTACTTTGTTTTTCAGTTCTCATTTGCTTCAACAGCATCTTTGCAACCCTTGGGAAATGATGTACACTAACTTTGTTCTGAAAGAGATGCAGAACATATTAAGTATACAAAATGTTTATCAAAATACAAGATCAGGGGGTACAGTTCCACTGAGAGCCGTGTCTCCCAGACCAGCAGTGATTTCACACAGAGGAAATCCTGTTCTGTTAATGCCTCAGTGGTTGGGAACCATCCATGATGGATACTGGGCAAAAATAGAGGAAAATTGTTTCCCCAGAGGGAATGTAATTTAAAGGACGTGGACACTGGAAATGTAGAAGATGAGGATGTCTGGGTATATGAGAAATGTTAATAACAAGCTAATAGATCCCTAAGCTTCAATAGAGATAAGGTGAAAATCTGTTTTGGCTGGCCTGTCTAATCCTGGGCAGCAAAGAACATATTTCAGTCCCATACACTTTCTTTATATCAGGTCCTATTAGGGAAAAAAAAAGCCAAAAATGTAAGTATGGACAGAGCCCTGCATAACTAATGTATCAGATAGGACACGTGGACACCCACTTGCAGCTGGGATAGACTCCCAAACACCCACAAATCAATACAGATATGAGATTCATGAAAATGTCTCCCATTGCACATCTGTCCCATGATACTTTGTGCTGTGATGCAGCAGCTGAGTTGATCTTTTGTTATTTGCAGTCCTGAAGCAAGAGAGAGACGTGGAACACAGCGCAGACAAGGAGACAATATGCATGGGGGTGATGACCCTTCCTTGTCCTGCCTAGAGGACTTTTTTGTAGATGACATATGTCCCTCTTTGCCAGTGTGACTCTACAGAGCAATGTGACAGGACATGGCCTTGTCTCATTGATTAGAGGAGGAAAAGATGAGATGTCTGAGGACACATCACGGACAAGAAAGCCAGAGCTGAGAAAGGCCCTGTTTTCACCTGTATACAACCTTTTACTTATATATATATATATATATTTTTTATCTACAGACTTCTGTTTTCTGTATTTATGTACAACAGCCATCTAGTCCACACTCTCAGCTGGGTCTAGGGGATCAACACTGCTGAAATCTCCGAAAACTTAAGTCCCAAGAAAACAGAAAGACGACACCTTGCTGAAATACTTATTTCCAACCAGCAGCTGCTCCTCCCTCACTAGACCTCATGTTTGCCCTTAGGAGACCTCTCTTAATGAGGCCTTTGCCTCTCACAACCTGGAGCAGGCTTTGGGGATCCCCCCATGGGACTCAGTAGTGGAGCAGAAGGAAGAAAGGAGCCTCAGACCACTCAAAGTTGTTGGATTTTCCAGGTCTCTGCTTTAAAATAGGTAAAGGGCCTAATTCATTTCCTTGTTATATAACCTTGTCGACTGATTTAATGATGACTGGTTATAATAATAAAAGATTTATGTCCTTAGACATTATACATGAGAGTTGCTTTTGATACTCTGAGTGGAGCTTTCCCTGCCCTCCTTCTAGCAAGATTCTTTTCTTTTTTCTTTTCTTTTTTCTTTTCTTTTCTTTTCTTTTCTTTTCTTTTCTTTTCTTTTCTTTTC
>VXAL01006599.1:25091-72614 GCA_013399475.1 Chauna torquata | reverse complement strand
TCCTTTCCTTTCCTTTCCTTTCCTTTCCTTTCCTTTCCTTTCCTTTCCTTTCCATTCCCTTCCCTTCCCTTCCCTTCCCTTCCCTTCCCTTCCCATTCCCTTCTCCATACAAATACCTGTGAGAGCACACACACTTTCATCTGCCATAAAGGAGAAGATGGCAAGCACAATTAGCACCAAGGACCACTGTGTTTCTTCCCTCATCCAGACCTGTCTTCTGTGAAAAAGACCAGCTTTGAGAGTTTGAATCATTCAAAAACAATGATTAAAAAATACAAAGAGTGCCAGTGACTCATGCTTCTCCTCTTTAATTTATTGATAATTTGGAGAAAGAGGGAGAGGAAAGTGAGCTAAAGACTGACTATTCTCTTTCAGGAGAAACAATTCATTCTGTCTCAGCACAAATAAGGTGATGGAGTAAAGGTTTGAATACTTTGAAATGAATCCTTTTTCTTTTCTTTTCTTTTTTTTTTTTTTTTAAGCTATGACAAAATTGACAAAATTAACTGTTTCTGAAATTACCCTCACTGTCTAAACTGTTTTATTTAAAATAAATGTCAGCATAACCTGGCTTTCCTTCTAAATTCTTTTAGTAGACTTTGATGAGTAGTTTGGTAGAAGCAATATGAATTCATAAACTTTTTTTGGTGTTGCCAAATATGCTTTTTTCACTAAGATATTTTTGTCACAGAAATGTCACCCTGCGGCATTGATGATTGTCTGTGACAAAGAGCAATGGTTGCTTATTCTTCTGATTTATGCAGTCATTTTTGTTTAGATGAGTGTGAAGCATCTGTTGGAAAAATGCCTCCTCCTAAAAACTGCTTTCATTTTTTTCTTGGTGTTTTCTGAATGTGGATGTATTTAAAACTGAAAGTGTCTATTCAGGCAGAAGGTGAACAATCTGCCCTCTGTTTCCATCACAGTGAGATAAAAAGTCAAAAAATTAAACTAAGATACAAGAAGATACAGGTTGAATTTTTTTCTTTCAGAGGGATAAGTATATTTTTCCATGTAGATGCTTTATAGAGTTGTTTCATCATCATCTGTTTGGTTAGTAAATTCTCATTTTCTGGATCAAATTAATATGGGGAAAACAGATGTCAAGAAACTGATTTTAAAAATCGTTATGCAATCTTCTATGAAAGTCACACAAAAAATTAAGCAGAAAGTTTTATATGAAAAGTTCAGTGAAATCTGGAAACCAACACCATGGTGTCACTCTGAGATTTCTGAAACGGAAGTAATTTTTGGTTGATCTAACTGGGCTTTCCTTATTTTTAAGCACTTTCCTCCAAATAGTCACTAGGAACCAGTGACTCTTGCCTCTCTCCTAACAAAGAAAATTTCTTTCCTTTTTATATCCCCAAAAATGACCAAATAACAATAACAATAATAAATGATCTTGCTCTGCTACTGGTAATAATCAAAAAGTAATGACAGACAAAACAATGCATAAAGCCATTTCAGTCTTCAAGTACTTTCAGAACTTGTTGTAGGGACTTACGGATCCGGTGATCTGTCAAAGAATTTGTATAGTTAAAGACACAAGATAAATTAGGTAAATTGTAGACATCAGGATCAATGAAACTTGCAGATGAACAACAAATGCAGGCTGGTCCTTAGAAGAAACATTGGTTAGCTAGCTATAAAAGCTCGGTGGCTGCGGTTTCCTGAGCAGCTGAAATAATCTAATGATTTATTGCAACCCTAGGCAAGAGGTCCTTCTCTGACCCACGTCCTCCCCGGGGCTGGCTCTGCAGCTCATTGAGGACTTCAGTGGAGCAATTTGGTATGCTAATCCAGCAGAAAAATATCTCCCACACTACTTTTTGTTTTTTGCTGGGTTAATTTTCTATGGGATTAGTGAATTGTGTTGGTTCATGGGAGAGAGGAAGTATATGCAGTGAGTGCTATAGACATTGCAGGGGACATTTCCCTTCCCCTTTCTGCAACTGTGAGTGTTCAAATGCTCACTCTTGGAAAGAAAGCCTGAAGGATCATAACAAAAGCCTGAAAGTGAGATAGTAAGGAGACGTACAACTGACTGACAGTGACCCCTCTTTCCTTACCCCTGAATCACTTGGTACAGTAACAGTTTATACATTCAGTATTTTCCTATTTTTGTTCTTTTTTTTCTTCATAGGAGATCCCCATTGAAATCGGCCTCCTCATGTGTTCAATACTGTGCAATGACAGCAGCAGACAAGGCAAGGTTGCTCCCTGTCTTGTAGTATTGGGCCACATCACATGCCCAACAGCACACATCAGTTTCTGGCAGAGATGTTACTAAGACCACAGTTTTTGCAGGGCAGCTTGAGTGCTTCACATATTTGTCCACGTCACTTACATAATTTAGGACATCAATTTCCCTCCTGAGATGTGAAGGGAGGTGGGAGAGATGTAGGGATTAACACAACAAATCTCAGCCACTCCAGGAAATAGGATTCATAGAGAAAAACAATATGATTTTTAACAAGTCTTTTAGAGTTCAGAAGTAAAAACTGTTCAGTGAATACAGTGTGATGGGGCAGGTAGAGTTTTACTCTGAATCAAGTGGGAAGGTTGAGTAGAGATGTACATTAGCCTACAAGGACACTTGAACCGGCCAGTGTCTGGGAGGCATACAGAAGTTGTCCTTCACCCTCTTTCGGCACCCCATGGTAGGATAAATGTTCCTCTGTACACTGCGTTTCACATGAAATCTGACTCTTCAATGATGGTTGAAGTCTGGGAGTTGTTCTTTGCTATACAATTTGATGGCGACTGAAATAAAGTTTCTGGAGAAAGCAAGACAAAAATCTCATACCTTAGTCTGACAGACATGTTTGCATGGCATGAATGGTCCCAAGAGAGGAATGTACTCAAGATACAGGAGAAAAAAGATGCTGGATATTCACTTCCTGAATGCAGAGAGCTTTTTCTTGTGCTGTAACTGGCTAAGACATTCCAATGTCCGTCTTGTTATTGTTCTTGGCGGGCAGGTCAGATTTCCACAAGACAGTGGAAACGGCTTGTCAGAGCAAAAGGGCAGCCGGGTGAGTGCGTGTGTCTGCAGCTCTCGTCTCCTGAAAGCACATCCCTGACCCACCTGGGAGGCAGAGGAGTGAAGGAGGAATCAGAAATTTGCTCTGGCCATGGATGACTTGGGTCTGATCCATGCAAGGGGGGAAAGCACTTGTGATTGTCTTGGAAGAGACACTAGTGTCTGCACAGGGAACAGAGGCAATGATATCACTGTTAGATCCAAGCCTCCAGAAAGGACAAGACATTGAATCTGTTATTTCTCAAATCAAGTTAAGTTCTGCCTTTTTTTTCCATCATTTATGTTTTCTTCTCCCTTCTTCCCTCACCCTATGGCCTGTGAGCAATTTCTCCCTCTTCTATTTTTCATTTATTTTTGTCCTGGTTTCAGCTGGGATAGAGTTAATTTTCTTCATAGTGGCTGGTATGTGCCCTATTTTGGATTTAGGAGGAAAATAATGCTGATAACACACTGATGTTTTAGTTGTTGCAGAGCGGTGCTTACACAGAGCCAAGGACTTTTCAGCTTCTCATACCACCCTGCCAGTGAGCAGGTTGGGGGTGCACAAGAAGCTGGGAGGGGACATGGCCAGGACAGCTGACCCAAACTGGCCAAAGGGATATTCCATGCCATGTGACATCACACAGGACAACAAAACCAGGATGGATGGATGGGGTGGAAACCGATGCTCGGGAACGGGTTGGGCATTGGTCAGTAGGTGGTGAGCAATTGCATTGTGCATCATTTGCTTTGTATATTCTTTTATTTACTACTATTATTATCATTATCATTATTATTTTGCCTTTCTTTTCTGTCCTATTAAACTGTCTTTATCTTAAATCATGAGCTTTTACTTTTTTTTATTTTTTTTTTAATGATTCTCTCCCTCATCCCACTGGGTGAGGGGGGAGAGTGAGGAAACAGCTCTGTGATGCTGGGCTGCTTGCTGGGTTAAACCACAACAATTTTGAAAAAAAAAAAATCAGGCTGAGACTACCTTACATGTGAACAGACAAGTTTTCAGAGAGGCGTCATACAGTCCTCCCTCTTGTCCTCCCACAGGAGGAAAGGGCCAGATTCCCAGCAGGTTGGTTCTGATGTCTGCTGAGGTCTTTTTGCATCAAACAGACAGCATTGTGTGCAGAACAGCACTGGGAACAAGGACTGGCACCCAGGTATCCTCTGTCAGGCATCAAAACATCAGCCTCCTTTACACTTGTTCTTCTTCCGGTCCATTAAGTCCTAGGTCCCTGTCTATATACTATCTCAGCACCTCAGGTTTTGTGATCGTTCCGCAAGAGAGATGGAGCACAGTCCTATCCTAGTCCACTGTTTGATGGTCAAGATGTTCTTCTAGGAAACAATGTATGGAGCTGCCTGAATTAGGAGAATGGTTAATTTAGGATCTTATCAATGGAGTTAGAAATAATTCAACTCATCAAGTATCTGATTTTGCTCCCTCTATAGAACAAAGAAGGCTAATAGGTAACTCTGCTTCCAGTTAAAGGCTGAACTTGATCAAATGGACAGAGCTGATCTAGCATCTCATGGTTCCCAAAATGTGTGACCCTGAAGTCCTACTTTGCTGTCCCCTCCTCTCTCCTACCAGCTTTCAGACTATTCACCTTCTGCTGACACAGGTACTCATTAGATCCCTCCATGAGGTGATTAGTTCAGCAGAAAATTAGTAGAACAGGAAGGGGAGGGAAAAGGTAGAAAGGAGGAGACAGACCTGCTTTAAGGCTACATGCAGCTCATCTTCTCCATGTCTCCATAGGATGAGCAAGGGCCTGAAGTCACCATCTCACTCCCTTGAGGTGCGCAATGTTATCTCTGCATTGTGATAGAAAAAGTGGTAGGTACTTGTGGAACTCCACCACACAAAATTGTCAGTGCCTCTGCACGTGGAGGTGGGGAATAGAGGCGCCAAAATCTCTCCAAATTCCAACTCCAAAAGGCAGACCCATTCTAAATGGGAGATTGGGAAGCTCACACACTTGGCTTTTTTTTTATCTGGAGGCCTGTGGACACCTCATGGTCTAAAGGCCTTGGCATGCTGTGCCACTAGTGGAAACAAACTCCACTGGAAATCCCGAAGAATATTTCACTCAATTTTGCCGTCTTATCTTAATGGACAAATCGATCCCTGGTGGTGCTGATTTTCTCCATCAAATGTAATGGAATTTGGAGTTTACCAATCCACACACAATTTCACAGATCTCCAGAGCAGTGTTCTCCTGTGTTCTTTTTGCACAGTGATGCTAAAAATCAGCTCTCCTGGTCTAAGGCAAGCGGACTTTTAACTCTCAGGTATCTCATTCTGGTCAAAGTCTTGTGGCAGCTGCCAGTTGCACACGCTCTAATGAAAAGATCACAGAAGAGAAGCTGTTTCACCACACCATGTGGGAGAAAAATGGTTCTGCACTGGATCTGCATCCAGGCTGTATTTGTAATTTAACAGGTTTATATCTAGTTGTCAGATTTCAAACAGCGTGGCCTTCCCTGCTGCCAGCAGGGGAACCTCAAAGCCGTTTTCTATCTTACACACCTTTCTGCAAACTAGTCTGCTGAATGCAAAGACATGACTTCTAGAAACCAGGCCAATAACCAGTGTCCTCAGGAAAAGTTTGTGAATGTCCCAGTGAGCTCTGCTCTTTGCATATATGCTGCTGTACTACCTTGCTGGATAATTCCAGGGCCTGTTCCAAAGACATCTCGCTCTGGAAACAATTAGCAGCCACACTTTCTCCAAAAAAAAAGAGGGATTCTTTGTACTTTACCATGAAACTGAGAGAGAAAAAAATGCTTCTTGTCTTCATAACAGCTGATTACACTACTCCAGAGCAAGGCCACCACGATTTACAGTGTACTTTCCTCAACAGTCTATCGCTAGAGGCTTAAGGTGGGCTTAAACTCCATCCACCTTCAGATGGAAGCCAGTGTCAATCATGAGTGTAACTTTTGATGTAACTCATTATTTGAGCTGTACGGATATAGACTTTTAACCATCTTTTATGAAGTCAATGACAGAGCTATGAGAACAGACATGCTTAGTGGCAGGCACACCCTTCTGCAGGTCTGAAACAGAAGGAGTAAGCTTCAAGCTAAGTGCATGTTGGAAACAATTGCTCCAAGTGTAATTTAATTATGTTAACCAGTTGCTGAACGGATATATGAGGAGCAGGAGGACGTGTTAGTGAGGAAGAGGTGATAAGGTCATTAGTCCCTTAGGGACAGGGAAGGAATGAAATGGATAATTATCCCTTGTGAAACAGTGAAAGGTTAGTACTGGGTCAAGAGGGAAGAAAATTGTGCTGTGCTATAAAATCAACATCTAAGGTCTATGATTTTTAGTATGAAGTAGAATAATGAATGATACTTACCAGACTCTTCACTGAATAACCTGGTAGATATTTTTTAAAGATGGGACAGAGCTAGAAAGATTGTTTTGTGGAAAAATATCTCCCCAATAAATAAAGTGTTTCTGTCCTTCCGTACTTTCTGCAATAGCAGAACACTTTCCATTGCCTCATGGGTCATAGTTAGAGAATCCCTGGTTTGCACAAGTAGGTGTCTCACTCCTGCCTCTGTGAAAGCTGCTTTCTCCTCTTGGCACTATCCTAGGAACGTGTCTAAGTCACTTCAGTCATCTGTGCTTGACTCACCCCCAGTGGAAAAATGAGATACAAAATGATTAATCTTCTTCCTAGGAGCATCAGGATGATGTATGGAAAGGCAAAAGCATGTGTGGTTAAGGTAGCAGAGTGGCATGAAGGATGTCAGGATTCTGTTCTCATTTCTACCCTACTACAGCTTATGAGCCTGGGACATGTCCCTCCATCTTGTGCCTGGCTGTAGTGTAAGATCCTCTGGGTTGCATCTGCCTTGGAAACCATGATTGCTGTTGAGTCACCTAAGCAGCACAATGATGCTAAGCTGTTTTAGAAAATAATTCAATATCCTAGGGTGGGAAAGGGCTTCCACTGTAAATAGTCAAGCAACAAAAGCGAATGAAGTGTAGTCCTGCGGTCGCATTTCTTAAGGGGTTGCACTCAGAGCATAAGAAACCACAGTGCAAGAGTCTGATAATGCAGCTCTTGGCTCTTGAGAATATATTCCACTGACAAAGCTGTGTGCATAGTGGGAGAGTTTCTCTCAAGCAGGAAACAGCCTAACAGAGGTTAGTCTGCGTATTCATTCTGATCCAGACTATCCTGTTTTACTTTGCACTGGTATTGGTCTCACACCTCATGTGAGCCAGTTTTTAACCTTGATTAAAAAAAGCAGCCTATGCCAATTAGTTCAGAGTCAGATAGGCTTTGGTGAGTTAACTTTAGGCAGATGAAGCTAGTAGTTATTTAGGCTGATGAAGAAATCTCTTTTAGCTCTTTTTGCTACATATATGTGCTATGTCATGCTTGCTCCCTTAAATAATACAACTAATAGGTGTTTTATATCTGTTTCTTTTCATGGTATTATCAAATGTCCACTGCATATGGACATTCAAAATGATCCTCACACTGTACCTTTAGGATATGGAAGGGCATCATGTTTTCTCCAGTCCTCATGGAGCACCCGGTATCATAGGTCACACATGGGATATCACATATTTTGGATATCTGCAGTTGGTTTAGTCATTGTGGGTGCTGTTTATAAAAATGGGCATTTTTAATGGTTTATTGAGGACAAAAGACATCCTGCCCTAGACTCCGTAGATAATGCAATTGATACAACCTGTAGGTTTTCCAGAATTGTCCCCTGTTCAGTCTAGCTATGTTATTACTTCATTTCTGAAGTGACTTAGTTGAGCTCTCTTTCTTGGACAGAAGTTGTGTAGACATACGCAAATCAGGGTGAAACCTGTATGGAACATGCCAGGATATACAGCAGTTAATTCCTATCACTTTCTCAGATTAAATTTTCTGTATGTTTGCTGCACTTGAAAAAGAAAAGAAAAGAAAAGAAAAGAAAAGAAAAGAAAAGAAAAGAAAAGAAAAGTAAAGAAAAGAAAAGAAAAGAAAAGACAAAGAAAAAGAAAGAAAGAAAGAAAGAAAGAAAGAAAGAAAGAAAGAAAGAAAGAAAGAAAGAAAGAAAGAGAAAGAAATGAAGGAAGGAAGAAAGAAAGAAAAAGAAAGAAAGAAAAAGAAAGAAAAAGAAAGGAAGGAAAAGAAAATGAAACTTACCACATTAGCAACACACATTTCTTGACCTAAATGCAAAAACATGGTTCCCCAGGGCAACTCACAGGTCTGGATCTTATGACCTAAGAGTCCCCAAGATGTATGTTTTCCAAACCTGTACGCACAAGCTTAGTGCTGCATCCAGTAAAAAGAACTCGTGATTCTCAAAACGCAGTTCCAGCAGCATTATTTTTTTTTTTTCCTAATATGTTGTGGGTAATTCAGATGATTAAAACTGAAGGAAGAACATGTTTTCCACTTTCAGATGTATTCATCACGACTTGTTCCTCCATTGTATTTTGGCCCTTTTCATCAGCATCTGTGAAATCACTGCTGATTCTGGTAACCATCCTCATCCACTGCAAGCATTTGCTGTATCATACTTTTACAGTACTTTGGGGGCCATTGCTTTGATCACAAAGAAACCTCCATTATACTCCCTTTACAAGAACTGTGGGAGTCCAAACCTTCCTACAGAGGATCTCAAAAACAATACATCATTGGTGTATGTCACCAGGAGCTGAATGACCTTACTGCATTGCTTGACTGGAATTAGATTCTGCTCCATGTATCCAGGGTGAGAAATAATGCAAGAAGAGTTAAATTTGTCACCTTAAATTACTGTACTGATCTGGTTAACTGGCTGGTTTGGAGAAACACACGGTGGGCCATCAGAGGTCATGGGGAAGTGTGCTTGCTTTTTCATTTGGAAAATGGAACTTCGTAAAGTGGAAGAAGAATGATCAGTAAGTAGGGCCCTTGCTAGCACTAGTTCCCATGTAAAACTGTGAATCAAATTTAAAAAAAAAAGGCAAAAACAAAAAACATGTTCTGAAGAATTACAGATATATCTGTGGGAAAACCAGGAAAAGCCTGGATGTAGCTATACCCAGCTCTCATATAACTGCAGAAAATTTGGAAAGAGAAGAACGCACCTGCTCTATTGTTAGGTCCAGGTAGATAATCAGGCTCCAGTACCTGGGTCCACACTCTATCTCTGTTTATTAATATGTAGGTAACCAAAGCCTCCCATTATGGAGCTGGAGTCAAATGGACATAGCTCCTCTTATTTTTGAAGTTAAGAACTTTTTGGATGAACTCATCTGAAGGTCTAGTATGAGAATGGAAAATGGATATATATGAATACATGCATATATGTTTTAAGCACACATAAGGAGAGAAGAGGTTCTGTAGTCAGTTAAATATTGGAATAATTTCCTCTGCTGCAGTATTTTTGACTTTATTTAAATGCCTGGAATATTCTGAAATACATGATAATTTTATGACAGAAGATGATTACCCAAGTGGTCAAGTCAAATCTCACCTGCTCCTCTACCATGCTTCCTCCCAAACAGTCTTAATCTACACACCTGTGGTAGTTCTTCTTGTGGGTCAGAGCTAGATCCAAGCTTTTGATTTGATCTAGAAGTTAAAATGAACACTCTGTGTTTGCGGAGCAGCAGCAAATGAGCCTCACAAGCACCACTGAAGTCAGTTTCACAAGAGCCCAAGGTGGAAGCAAAAGTTGTTCTCAGTCAGGTGCTGGAGTCTATCAACAGAAATCCATGGCAACCCTTCGACTTCAAGGAGCTGACCTAGCCCAGGGACAAATGCAGTCCTCCTAACTACTCTCTCACAACAACTTTCCTCTCCCAGTACAGCCATGCCTGATTCAGCCCATGAGTATATTCATGCGCTTTGCTGTCACTAGTGCTATGTTTTTGGGCTATAGTAGTGTACCAGTGAGGGATACAAAGGATGCAATGGACCTATGTACGGACCAAAAGGATTTGCTTTGCATTTGTGTTCCACCTTAAGTAATCTACATGTGTGTAGAGGACTGATGAATAATCACCTTTTATGACAAGAGAGACTTTTACACCATCTTAATATTCCTGGTTAACCTTAAGGTAAAGCAATCTGCTGTCAGGCATTAGGACTTTATCCAGGCAAACTGACCTTTTTCAGGAGGAACATTTTACCAAGTGGAAAGCATTGCCAGTTAATAGTATTAAACTAGTGTGCAGACAATCATTTTCCTTGATTTTCTTGATTATTATTTTTTTTTTTTTGCCCTTAAACCTGTCTCTGAACTGAAATGTTATCTTTTTGAAATCAGAGATATGACCTCTCTCTTCTTTTCTTTCCATAGCCTAGAGGAATAAAATAAGAATAATAACAACCTCATCAAATCATCTGTTTAGTCTCATCTCCTTGGTTTTGTTGCTGGTCAGTCTGGTGAAGTACTGAGCTGGGAATGTGAGTCTGTAGTGTCAGTGTTCATTAACGTAAATACGAGGAAATGGAAAAACATTCCAAAAGCTGGATTCACACTTACACTAAGGTCCCTTTTTACTGCTTTGGCAGTGGAAAGAGACCAAGAAGTGGGTGGGCATGTCATTTAGTAGTATGTTCCCATGTTTACAGCACAAGTACTTTCTCACCTTTCAACAGCTCTACTTAAATTTGCTAAGATGGACCACTGGAGCTTTTTCTGCAGAACTTCATTCATCAAATGGCTCCTACTTTGGTGAATAGCCATATATAAATATCTACCAGTAGCAAAGGAGCAACTGAACTCATGCGAATAGGGAAATCTTGGGTCAGGCACTACTTAATGATCTCCAGATGAAGACCAGGGTTGGGGTTCCTTCCATAAAACCTTAGTTGTTGTAGCATCTTTTTCAAAATTGACTTCTCCTTTCATAATCATGAGAGGTAAAGTGAACCCAGTCACAGGACATCATCATCTCCTCCTAAAACATGTGGTAAAATAGGTCAGACAGTCTGTGCCTGAGAAGTTTATTCACTGAGAATATGGGGATCCAAGGGTGACTGGGTCACTGTCAGCCAGTTGAGATGACTCACTACCATCCATACGATTTCCCTAGTGTTTGAGTATATTGACCAGCCTTGACTTGGCCTTGTGAGATTCCCTGACATGCTGCTGTGTCCCAGCTGGGTCTGTCCAGCAGACGTGTTGCAGGTAGCTGACTTGCTAAAAAGCAGTGAACTTGTGTTCACCTAAACCAGGGCTGTCCCTTGGAGACTTCCTTTCCCAGGACAGGTTTAAAGCTCATTGGACTTTTCACTGAAGAGGAGCAAAGGAGTGTGAACACAAGCAACCACTTGCCTCAGCAGGGAGGTGATAAGTACGAGCAAGGATGAGGGGCCAGTTCCAGGGTTCCCTGCTCAGGGAATGGAAGGGTAAACTTTTTGCTTATAGACTTTTGAGCAGAGCCTCTGAGAGCCAAAATTACCACTCTCGATGTTGGAGGATGTATGGAGGGGTGTGCTTCAAGGACAGCCAGACCTCAGCCCAGCCTGGCTGCCATCTCACACTGTGGCAGCAGCACAGACAGGCTGAGTTTCCTGTGTGTTGTCACAGGCAGTGGGGTCATGTCTCTCTTGGTGTCCCCTGCGGTCTGCTGCCTGAGTGAGTGGCCTACTTTGTACCTTGAGCCAAAGCTGCTGGCTCTGAGTGCTAAGCTTCCTTAGGCTCAGCATAACAAACAAATTGTGTGGTAGACCACAGGCAAGTTGGAAAAGATGAAGTTCCACTTTAGCTGTGCTGTCATCAGAGGCCCCTGGGGAATGTGACTTTCCTGCAGAGCTGATTCTTGGATGAAGTCCATGATTCCCAATCTTCTATGGGCAACAAAATACTGAAGTCCTTCCATGTTTCTCCAAGGCCACCAGGGACCCTCGTTATCAAGTCTGGGATTGAAAATGCTAGACATGTCTTCCAAGGAACAGCTGGAAAGACCACCAATGCTCTGCAGCCAGGAAACCAGTGCCACTCTTCCATTACAGCATCACATGTCCTATTTCATATGCAGCATCCGGATGCTTCTAGCTATGTTTTAACCATATGCAGCTCTTTCCCTTACCTGTCATCATCTCCAAGTGCTTGGCATCTTTGACACATGCAGCTGAGCTCAGGACAGAAGTAACTGGATGGAAATCTTGTGATTGGTTTATATTGGAGATGATTCTAAATAATCCAAAAATCCCTTTTGGCCTTAAAATGCAGAAATCATCTTCTTTTTCTTTCCCTCGTGTCTTGCAGGAGTTCAAAGACCGCACAAAGCATCTGCTAAAAGACTTTGAATTGACTCTAGACTCCAGAGCAACTCTAAATAGACCTTAATTCCAAAAATAGAGAATGAACAACTTTTCCCTTTTGCATGTTCTGGACAGAAATCAAAATCAGAGCATAGGACAAGTAGAACTCCTCCAGGTCTTTAAGTTCATCTCAAACCTCCAAAAGGCAGAAAATCCATTCTTGTGTCCAGTACATACCACAAGCCACAAAATGCTTCCCTGAAGCATGTGACAGTCTTTGCTACAGAGTTCAAAAGGCTCAAAGATTCAAAGAGAGGGGGGAGAGATAACAAACAGCACTGAGGCTAGGCTCCTGCAATTGCAAGGAATTTATAATGAGAAATTATTATTCCCACGCTATTTCACACAGTTTAAGTGTATATAAAATATATATATATATATATCTCCAGGAAAAAAGAATGATGTTATCATAGAGGAAAGAGTGAGGAAGGAGTGCATTCATATCTGCAAGAGCAGTTCACTGTAAAGAGTGAAGTCCCGAACTTTACGTCCTTTTTATTTTCTCTTTGCTTACATTCACTGCAGTCTTGTCTCCTCCAAAACAGGAATTCCCTGGAGCCCTCATGGGACAAGTCAGTGATTCCAAGAGGTCTGCTATTCCATCAGAGATTTTTCATGGGTATTTGAAGATTTATTCAGATCTTCATGTGTTAAAATACTGTGTACTAAAAGATGATGCTGAATGGAAAAGCCAGTCTACCTCTTGCAGAGATGCCAGCTGTGGTGACTGTACCATGAGTTTGGGGATTTTTTTTTTCTCTTTTCTCTCCAGTTGCTGGAATCGTATGAGTTTCTAAGCTTTAGATTATGAACTAAACCACATCAAAACATCCATGCATCTTTTGCAGTTGTGGACAAGAAGAGCAAGTTGCAAGCAAGACATAGGCCTGTCAAGAGCAATCTCACTTTCATTATTTTTAGAAAGAAAATCTTTATTTATAGGCCAGTCCTTTCTTTTTCAGCAACCTTTGACATATGACTTTTGAGTGCTGGGGACACCCGAGTGCTTAGCAGTGCCCAAGGTTCCCACAGCTCTCTCTGCGTGGAGAAAGTCACATGCAAGATTTTGGATCAGAGTCCTGGTTGCATGCTACAGACAGGCAATTTAAAAATCCTATTATACTTGCCCAAATTTCCAGGAGAAAATTAAAAGGAAGTATTTGAGGAACTTCTCTTCGTGGACCTAAACCACTGTGTTGTCAATGACTTAAGTATCTCCCACTCACCTGTGCAATAGAAACTTGTGGAAATGTAACAGGATTCATCTCAGACCCTCATTTGACCTAGTCAGATTTTGTGCCAGCACAACCCAAAGAACACCACATTTAATTAGACATATTTTCTAATAATAATCTTATCTCCAAATGCCCCTTATTTCTGAAAGGTATTTGGCTGAACCTGGAGGCCCACCCTTATCTCTTTTCAACACAATCTAAAAGTATTACAGATTTTTTTTTTTTTGCAAGCTTTGTTGTTTTTTTTGTGTCATAGTGAAAAAAACAAGAAGAAATAAAGCAGGGAAAAAAAAAAAAAGGAAAGAATGAAATCTTGTTGTCAGTGTTTTCCTGGAAAATATTGGCTATTTGTGTTATCTCTACATAGCACTTGCATAGCTGGAATCATACAGAAATGCTGCAAAGCTATAGAGGGAGAAAGAAATACATAAGGGAAAGAAAGGAAAAATAAAAGGAAAAGTGAAACAAAATCTCTTAAGCAATCCATGATTATCAGTCAGATAAGTGAAATTAGCTGCAAGTTAATATTCATAGTTGAAAGCACAGAAAATGTACAGGCACTACAAAGTGAGCTGAAAAATTAAAATGGTGTCTTGTCATATTGCAGTGTTAATTATCTTACTGTGTTTATCAGCTGTAGGGGATAGTTTGTTTCAAACGGTTGGAGTTCTTTTCACAGAATCACAGAATCACAGAATCACAAGGTTGGAAAGGACCTTCAAGATCATCTAGTCCAACCATCATCCCATCACCAATACTACCCACTAAGCTACTAAACCATATCTTGTAGCAACTTGTCCAGGTACCTCTTAAAAACCGCAAGGGTCAGTGACTCCACCACCTCCCTGGTCAGGCCGTTCCAGTGCCTGACCACTCTCTGAGAGAAAAAGTTTTTCCTGATATCTAATCTAAATCTCCCCAGGTGCAACTTGCGGCCGTTACCTCGAGTCCTATCATTAGTTATCTGGAAGAAGAGGCCGACCCCCTCCTCATCACAACCTCCCTTCAGGAAGTTGTAGAGTGCAATGAGATCTCCCCTGAGCCTCCTCTTCTCCAGACTAAACAATCCCAGCTCCCTCAGCCGCTCCTCATAAGACTTGTGTTCCATACCCCTCACCAGTTTCGTTGCCCTTCTCTGGACACGTTCCAGGGCGTCGATGTCTTTCTTGTAGTGAGGGGCCCAAAACTGAACACAGTACTCGAGGTGCGGCCTCACCAAAGCTGAGTACAGGGGGATGATCACCTCCCTGCTCCTGCTGGCCACACTGTTTCTAATACAGGCCAGGATGCCATTGGCCTTCTTGGCCACCTGAGCACACTGCCGGCTCATGTTCAGCCTTGCATCGATCAACACTCCCAGGTCCCTTTCCTCATCACTGTCTTCTAGCCACTCAGCCCCAAGCCTATAGCGTTGCATGGGGTTATTGTGGCCAAAGTGCAGGACCCAGCACTTGGCCTTGTTAAACCTCATCCTGTTCACCTCAGCCCAGCAGTCCAGCCTATCCAGATCCCTCTGAAGGGCCACCCGACCCTCAGGCAAAATGACACTACCTCCCATCTCAGTGTCGTCTGCAAACTTACTGAGGGTACACTCAATCCCCTCATCTAGGTCATCAATAAAGATATTAAACAAGATAGGCCCCAGTACCGACCCCTGGGGGACACCGCTCGTAACGGGACGCCAGCTGGACTTAACTCCATTAACCACAACCCTCTGGGCACGGCCCTCCAGCCAGTTCTTTACCCAGAGAAGAATATACCTGTCTAGGCCACGGGCAGACAGTTTCCCCAGGAGAATACTGTGGGAGACCGTGTCAAAGGCTTTGTTGAAATCTAGGTAGACAGCATCAACAGCCCTTCCCTCATCTACCAGTCTGGTCACCCTATCGTAGAAGGAGATGAGGTTGGACATGCACAACCTGCCTTTCGTGAACCCGTGACCTGCCTTTTGTGAACCCGTGTTTGTTTCCTTTACTGTCAGAATGAAAAGGTTTTTGAAACTCACGACACCAAAGAAACTTTTCTTTGGCATTGAGGCTCTTCTGTTCCTGTTGGCTGTTAAAAGACAAAGCACACAGGCTGTGGTGGGGGTTTGGGATGGTGTTTACATGTGGTACTCTGTGGTTGAGTTGGAGATAAAATTACCATTGAGTTTGATTTCCCATTTGTGTTGATCTTACTGATAAATAACTAACCAGTGTCATCTGGAAAGGAAAGAGGAAAGTCAAATTAAGCTGGAGGGAAGAGCTCAGAGCAGGACTCTAATCTAAACTACAAATAGACCCAGATTTGATGCATTATGATCAGGTAGAGGCAACTGCTGGGAAGATTTTCCTTAAGGGTTTCAGATAATATAATCCAGAGCAGAATTTTGTTTTCTTGCCAAAAAAATCTTTGCTCTGGTCTTATTAGAAAAAGGATGAAAAAAAAAAAAAAATCAATTCTTTCCCTGAAATACCATAAGGGTAGAACTTTATGCAGAGTTTCAGAGTCAGGACCATGAGGTTTTTATTTGGAAATGCCACAAGAAGCAATGCTTCTATGTGATACTTCCAAATGAAGAACAGATGGTTGTAGGAAGTGCATGGAATGGTATTAACCTCTATAAACACTCCCATTAAAGAGAGCTAACAGCATATTTTGGGGTAGACAGCCGAGGAAGGGAGCAGAGGGAGAAAAGGGAAGAAAAGAAAGCTGTCAGCTGATTTACATCACATGACCTGCAAGAAGTGATTGTAGGTGGTTAGATGCTTCCCAGGGACTTGGATGCCTGCTTATGTTTTTCATACCTTCTGCACAACTCGTAGGGTGGAAAGGACAGAAATAAAAACTTAAAGAAAAACAGTGATCTGCAGTTTTAGAAGATGGGTGTGACACTTTATTGGACAATTTTATTAAATAGGGGAAAACCTTGTGAGGGCATGTCCTCTTCCTGGTTTTGTTCTGTCACCTTTCCCAGGACTCTGGCTGTCCTCACCCTCATCTCTGCTCTGCTAGCAGTTACTCTGCACGTCACACCTCAGAGGAAGCTTGCGTGAGATGCAATCTCTGCCCTTCCCCAACAGTGACCCTCTCAGCTGGAATGAATAGCTAAAGTAAAACAGGGCAGAATTAGATGTTATTTCTCTGCAGTTGCTCAGACAATGAATTGCATTAGTTGAGTTGTGTAAGTATATGTGCAACAGACAGAGACCTCTCTGTCAACAGTATAAGAGAAGACTTTCATTACATCTGTTGTAGTAAATTGAACAAGCACATGTCCCATCCCCATGGCCAGCCTGTCTGAAGTGGTCCATGCCCATACTGCTACACTCAGAGCAGGGTAGGGCTTATGGCTGGAAGTGGCCCTGGGCTATACTTACTCTTACACCGAATCATTTGGGAGAATTCTAGTGATTCTGGACCAAAACCATGCCAGGAACATTGCCAGAAACACCGTGCTAAAGTGGTCATGTTCCAGAGACTGAGACCATTCCCTGGTGATGTTTAATTTAGCAGAGTATGTGTAGGCTTGAGGTCTGGTCCTGCTGCTGCTGTCACAGGTTTAACTCCCCTGAACACAGACAGAAGTTCTTCTCTAGCAGAGCAGCTTTGCTCCAGGAAGGTGCACCAACCTCCACAGGAGTACTTGTTGCTGTAATTCATGCTAGGAGACTATAACTAGAGCAGGCCAGACTTGGGATTAAGGGTTGTGAAAAGCTGTGCTTGGGCTCTCCATCCCTCTGCTTCACCGCAGGTGGCTGTGAAGAGTGAGTCTGGTTGTATTAAAGAGACTAGACTAAGACTCCTGTGGTCTAGGCATATATCATCAACAGGGTAGGGGGCCCAACAGGAATAGCAAAGACCAGTGAGAGTGAGAGACTAACACAGCAGTGAAGACAAGTGGGACACACAGAGGGAGAACCGCATGAGAACTGAGCTGGAGAAGGCAGTTTATACAGCTCCTCTGGGCATGGAAATAATCTAAAACAAACATCCTCACTGGCAGGTAGAAGCAGTTATGCTGTAAAAGATACTGGGGAGAGCACAGAGAGCAACCAGAGCTGCGATATTGCAGGGCACTGCGGAAGCTGAACTGTCATTGCAAGGTTGGGCTAGAGACCCAGAGGAGTGATGTCAGGGAGCAGGAAGGTGAGCTTCATTCACTTGATGGGCCTGGGGAGACTGCACCTGGGATGCTGCACTCCTGGGCACCTCATTACCAGAAAGAATACAGATGAGCCAGAGAAGGTGTGTTGGGGAGGACCCAACTACATGATTAAATGGCTGAAGAAAACAGCATATGAGTCATGTGAAAAGATGAATAGCTTGGCTCTGAAACCACAGCATGAGGAACCTAGTAACAGCCTACAAACACTACCAGAAAGCAAAAAGATAACTTGTTTAGCATGGAGCAAGGGCTGATATTTGGACAGGGAAATTACAAAAACCAAATTGCTGGACCAACAGCCACCCAGTACTGGAGCAGGCTGTTGGTAGGGGTGGTGGACACAGCAGGATTTTTAGCTGTTGTGTCACTGTTACTTGGTAAAGCTTTGAAGCATGAGAAACAATTATTTTGTGTTCTGAGGAGTGAGGGAAGACTGTTGTTTATTGGGGTCATAAAGCTTACCTGCATGAATGAGATGATGCAGTAGGGCTCTGGGAAGAACAAACAGGGAAGCAATACAGTGACTTCCTAGATAAGGTGCGCGCTTGAAAGACTGCAGGGAAAGCCATCAACTCTTAACCGTCTGTCCCTTTCTTGTGCGTTATGAAACTGTTGCTTTGCCAGAGTTGCCAGAACAAAGTGCTATAAAAAAGACAAAGAGTGGCTTAATTCACATTTTGGAGGGTCTCGGGGATGTCAGTGACAAAGAGTTTCTGCAGAAATCTTTCCATCTCAACACAGGTTATGATTAGTTGACTGGTAAGTAAATATGTGTATTGGCTCTTATAAATGCTGTGGTTTTTTTTCTTAAAATATTTCCTCCTGGATACCTTTGCTCCAACCAACAGATTTTTCTTTTTTTTTGGGGGGGGGGGAAGTCGNNNNGGGGGGGGGAAGTCGTTATTTGTTAAATATTAGTTATAATTTAGACTGTCATAAAGAGACTGTCCACAAAAAGAGCAGACAGGTTGGCTCTGAGACAAGCTGAGATAATTTTGCTTACTGTCAGGCAGATGAGATAGTCTGATGGAAGAAAACAATGCAATCCTGCCATGGGAGCTAGAGAGAAGGTGGAGAGGCCTGGGAGTATGGTTGTATGTGAGGGTTGTCTATTGGTCCATTTAGGAAATCCTGAACTAATTGTAGCTGAGCATCAGTAGTATGGAAGCCCCAGTATGAGACCCATTTAAAAGCAGCACCAGGAGATGGCCTGTCAGGACTTAGATTGATAAAATATATAGTTCACGTGCTGTAATTGTTGGGTATCTTTATTCCCAATAGCAACGTGTTTACCAAATTGGGTGCTGAGGGCTTTGAGCCACTGGCCCAAATTTTAACAGTATTTGAACTCCCATTTACTGCCATTGATAGGAGCTCACATGGAGCTCAGTCATCTCCCATTGATGTCAGCACTGCGAGTGTGTATTGCTGAGACAGCAACCTATGCACAGCCCAGATTTCATCCATGCAGAGAGAAGTCACTTTGGGACAAGGTTTGTGCAGGAGTTATTTTGTTAGGACTAGGCTAACTGCCGTTGAAGCCTAAACCTCTAACCATTTTACTGCAGACAAGCCCATCATGTCATAGGCAGAGGAGTGCCCTGACGCTATTTGAGAAGTGATAACTTCCATAAATCTGTTTTTTATTTACTGTATAGTGGTATTAACTTGTGTTCAGTAACATGTATCTTTCTAACTTCTCATCCCTTTCAAACACATCCTCTTCAGCAATGCACGTCTATGTGGCTTTCCAGGGGAAAAGAAAAAAGAAAAAAAGAAAAAGAAAGAAAAAGAAAGAAGGAAAGAAAGAGAAAGAAAGCCAGAAAGACAGAAAGAAAGAAAGAAGAAAGAAAAAGAAAGAAGGAAAGAAAGAGAAAGAAAGCCAGAAAGACAGAAAGAAAGAAAGAAGAAAGAAAAAGAAAGAAGGAAAGAAAGAGAAAGAAAAGGAAAATGAGAGAGAAAAAAAGGAAAAAGAAAAAAGAAAAAAAGAAATTGTCAGAGTGTGCATTGGGGTTATTTTTAGATTGATGTGTAGGAGCATGGACAGGTCTGGACTATTGCTGCAGTGTGTGAACACATTTCTGCTTATCAGCACATGTGTGTGCGCATACAGGAGGGCAGTACATGACTGTGTTTGTATGTGTGATATCCATTTGAAGCCACAGACCCTGAAATCTAACAGTGTGACCACCAAGCAGCACTTATCGCCAGTTCATAAGACCTGCTCTTCTAGTTCCTTCTGACTTGGGCTATGGGTAAGAAGTTGTCAGCTGCGGGTTTCAAGAGCAAGTTTCATTCTTCTGTTATGGGAAAAGACTGAGGGAAGATTCCTTTCTTTGGTGCCACAGAGAGAAAGTGCAATGCCAGTAATTTTCAGGGTGAGACTCCAAATGGATTACATTGGGTGGGGGGCAGTTTAGGGTTGTTGCAGTAGAGATGGTAGATTAAGATAGAATAATGAGAAACACTGTGAAGTTGAGTTATATCTCTAAAAATTCTGCAAGAATTCCTTGAGAAAGGAGATGCTGCTTGTTGTTGCTCACCGTCAACACAAACAAATACCATCAGCAGCAAATAATAATAATAAATGATTAGTTTGAATTAAACTGAGTTTATTAACACCCATTACTCCAGATTATATGTAATGCAGTTTTGCGAAAGGGATGTAGTAGTATGAATGTGCAAAGTCTCAGGTCATGGCTGAATGCCAGCAGAAAAAAAAAAAAGAAAGGAAGAGATTAAAATTCCCTCAAGTGAATTTGATGCTCATGGAATTCATAAAAATAAAGAAGTGCTTCCTAATTTTCACAAGTAAGAATCAAAGGTGTTACCTTTAATTTTTTTTTTTGAATTTTTTGTTAAGAGATTTCCTATAAAAGCAGATGAAAACATTGTGAAAAAAAAAGTATGAAAGATTATTTATTTATTTATTTATTTATCACTATAAAAGACCAGAGAATATTTTCTTCATAGAAAGAAGGCTGTGGAAGAAGTTTAAAATATATATATTTGTTTACTTTGATTTTTAGCTGGAAGTTGCAAAGTATTATTTCCTGAGTGGTTCTTCCTGATGTCCTGAGTACTTTTTTGAGGTGCAGATTGAGGCAAAACCAAATGAAAATAAACAAACAAACAAACGAAAACCAACCCTGCTCTTTCCAGGTACATAGTCAAACTTCTTAAGGATTTAAAAGAAAAGAAATGGAGACAGAATGAAAATCTCACTTCCAGTAAACCTTAGAGCTTCTGGTGTTACAGAATTTTTCTCTCATTTCCAATGAGGCAAGAGCACGTAAACATACAAACATGCATAAACAAGTCTAAATTTNCAGGTCATGGCTGAATGCCAGCAGAAAAAAAAAAAAGAAAGGAAGAGATTAAAATTCCCTCAAGTGAATTTGATGCTCATGGAATTCATAAAAATAAAGAAGTGCTTCCTAATTTTCACAAGTAAGAATCAAAGGTGTTACCTTTAATTTTTTTTTTTGAATTTTTTGTTAAGAGATTTCCTATAAAAGCAGATGAAAACATTGTGAAAAAAAAAGTATGAAAGATTATTTATTTATTTATTTATTTATCACTATAAAAGACCAGAGAATATTTTCTTCATAGAAAGAAGGCTGTGGAAGAAATTTAAAATATATATATTTGTTTACTTTGATTTTTAGCTGGAAGTTGCAAAGTATTATTTCCTGAGTGGTTCTTCCTGATGTCCTGAGTACTTTTTTGAGGTGCAGATTGAGGCAAAACCAAATGAAAATAAACAAACAAACAAACGAAAACCAACCCTGCTCTTTCCAGGTACATAGTCAAACTTCTTAAGGATTTAAAAGAAAAGAAATGGAGACAGAATGAAAATCTCACTTCCAGTAAACCTTAGAGCTTCTGGTGTTACAGAATTTTTCTCTCATTTCCAATGAGGCAAGAGCACGTAAACATACAAACATGCATAAACAAGTCTAAATTTTGATGAAAAACTTGTTTTTAAGTACGGATTACACATGGCAGAAGACTATATCCAGTGCTAGAGTTGATTGAGAAGTTACAATGAAAAAAATATTATGTGAAATTATGGTGTTAAATTGAAACTGAAATATTTTAGAGAAAATTATTGATTCTTTCTAAAATTCATCAGTCTGGGTGTGGAGGAATAGAAAGAAGTAGGTAAATGGTTAATGTAGTCACTCAAGAACCAATAAACTCAGTTCAAATCCATAGTTTACCTATGATTTTCTCACATTTAAAATGAACACCATCAACTGGGATGCTACAGATTACCCTGAGCAACCTCACTCTATTTTAATGGAAAGTTTTTCCTAGCTTTTGTTTCATTCTGCAACAGAATGAAGTGTGTTTGGAAACCTCAAATGCTTTTCTTAGGTGAAAAGGGCTGCTTTGCTCAGCAGTTCCCAGGGTTGAGCTCCAAAGCACTATTTGCTATGTTCAGAGATTATACACGGAGATCCTTCCTCTGACTACAGCAAAACCAGTGCCAAAGCCCTTTGCTCACAGGCTACTTCCATGCTGGTAAATCAGATGGTGCCAGGCCCCAAATTCTGGTCATATGGAGAGTTGTCATAGCGTTTAAACTCTTCTGTCTTCCAGAAGTGGGTAGCTGGTTCTTTGCTGGTTATTAGGAATGCTCCTTGGCTAGTAGTATTAATCCTGAGCAATCCAGGAGAGCTTTGTGATCCTCCTAGAAGGCCTCTGGAGGTAAAGACCAACTTACTCTTCTAGATACTTAAATACAAAGTGATTGCCAACCTGAAGGGTAAAATTCATCACAGATAAAGCTTTTTGGCTGAAAGCTGGAGACCCAGTGCAACCAAATGCGTTCCTCATGGCCCCTCTCTGTGTATTGAGAGGGACTGAGCCCTCCAGAGGACAGACTCACTCAGTCCTGAGTGTTGTCCAGCACCGGTGGGATGAGTCACTCTCTGCACATCTATGGAGAGACACATCTATGTCTATCCAATGGCCTAGAGAAGAGTCTCACTTCCAAGCTTAAATTTAGCATGAGCCTCTGAGACTGAAGCTGAGCGGGACAATACACACCCTACCTTCCACACACACTCCCTTAAAACCATTAAAATTGCTCATTAAGGAGGGAAAGTCATGATTTTTTTACACCTTCACATCACCTGTAGAAGTGCCACCCACTAATAAAATGCAGCATCCAATTTTCACTCTCAACCATAGAAGTTGTCCTAAGTAATTAATTTCTCCCCAGACTGAAGTGTCACTCAAACCCAAAAAACATACATAGTCCTTCTAGAAATCAGATCAACCCATCTGATTCATACACGCTCTTTACTAAGACAGTCAGTTATATTTTACATTATGAGGGTAAGTTTACTCTTAAACTATACTAAATATATGTTTAAAGTAAGAAAACTGAAAAAATAGAGAATCTTTTGGGCACTCAAGATCTTTTTTCACAATTCATTGTTTGGAAGAGCTTTTTTTTTTTTNTTTTTTTTTTTTTTTGAACAGCAAATGTTGCCATCATTCAGTTAATTGGTTATGACAGCCTAAGAATATAGGCAGGGCAAGGTTTGTAGGTGACAGACCAAGGCACAATCTTTTACTACTCATTTCGGTAGAGTTATGAACTTTCAGGAGCACAGCTTTTCTTTGAATTAAAACCAGAAGATATTTCAGAAAATAGTTGTAGTATTTGCTCTCAGCAAATTTCAAGTTGAAAAAATCTTGAAATAAATCCTTTCAAACCTCTCACTCAGACTTTGTAATTTCATTATTATTAATTTTACATTTAGTGTCATATACATGTAACTGTAACATTATGCTATAATGTGTCAAATAGGGAAAGTAGAAATAAAACTTTTCTTGATTGAAACAAGATGTTTTTCTTCTAATAAATGTTTTGTGCTGGCAATGTCAAAATGTAACAATTCCACATTAATGAAATGAAATATTTCTCTGGTCGTGAGCAATATTTCCCCTAAATTAATACTGCTTTCATTTGACATCTTTGAATTCTCATGTTCATTCCTGGTTTAATACAGCTTTTGGGATTTGGGGTGAGACTCGTCTCACCTGATGAGGACATCTGCTATGTGGGTACCTCCATCCAGAACCATAATCAACAGAGACCTCGTCTGCGTAGTCAGCAGAGTCTAAATTCCCCTGTGGAATTCAAAAAAATTTAAATATCTTCTAAAATGTTGAATTAATCCAATCTGAAAGTATCTGTTTCTACCCATTGGTAGTTTCTATTATTGATAGGTAGATAGATAGATAGATAGGCAATAAAATCAATCCAGTATGAATTACTTTAGGTAAATTTACATTCATTTTTATCTTGCTTGCTATATATCACTACATCTTTAGTGATATATTTTCTTTGAAATCTCTGGAGTGTTGCATACTACTGAATTAAAACTCAATGGTCTCTATTTACTGAGTGAATATAAGCTTTTCTCTAACCATGTGGCATGAACCCAATTTTGAGGAGCTCACTATCAAACAAACATGTTGCTAGACTTGATATTTCTGTCTCGGATAGAGATAATCTTGTTCTGCCTTCGCAGAGGTTTAAGCTGACGCGTTTTGCAATGTGATTGGAGTGGACTAAAAGCATGTAGAGGGACAATTAAAGAGCCACTGTTGAAGGGTTGTAAATTCACAATTTGCCAGAATGTAACTACATTTGATTAAGTGCCCATAGCACAAATTTTCTAAGTAAATGAACCCACACTAAGTAAAACGTGGAAGAATAGTTTTCTTCCTTGACTTCCCCACTGCTAACAGCATAACATAGTCATGACGGGTCTGGTTCGCATGCATTGAATTCTTTCTATGGATTTCAACAGGCTTTTGACCCAGACTGAAATGGCTCCCATATGTGATGGGAACTGGAGTTGAACACAGCTCTGCTCAGTCGCAGCACAGTACCTTACCCAAGACATCCCTTCCTCTCTTAGTGTCTGAAGAAGCATGTCAAACAATCATTTGAAGATTCTCCTCAGACCACTGGAAATAATAAATAATAATAACAAAAAAAGCTCCTTGTGAAACAGGCCTCCCAGCTGAACTGAGGGAGATGGCCCAAAATGCAGGAGTTTCCTATGCGATACAAGAGATTTGGCAGCAGGAGTGGAATTATATCTCATTCCAGACAGTGAAAATAACCAAAACCATGAGGTTTTTCATGGAACAAATGGAAACCATGTGACCTGTCACAATGGAAAATGTGTAGCTGCTTTCAGCTCCCTAAGCTCTGACACTTCTTTTTGATTTAACCACAATAATCTAAGTGGAAAATGAATAAATGTCAAGGTTTTTTTTCAATAAATCTGTGCATGAGTGAGAATAGGAACCAGAATAAAAGCTTTTCATGACATAAAGTTCATATGTTTGGAACCCTGTCAACATTTTCTTTCTCTTATTTTTTATTATTATTATTTTTAGGCCTGATTGTTCAATTTATTTTGAAAAAAATAAAAAATAAAAAATATTATAAGACAAGGAACCAGCTAGCAGTTGTTAAGCTTGTAATGAAAGCCCAACTCATAACAAGATGACCTGAATCAAGATGCTACTATGTATTTTTTGAGCTTTTCATAAATAAATATTAGATTTATCAGGTGCTTACTTGGGCAAGATTTCTGCATTTTGGAAAGAGCTTGATAGAGCATGAAATCTCACACACACATTAGTGCAAGAAATGAAACAGGCAAAGGCTATATATCGTACTTATGTTTTGAGTGAAAATTGATGTCAGACTGTCCATCCAGAGACAGAAATAACATGTACAGCCTTACAGAATTGTCAAAGTGTGCAAGCAGTAGCTCAATTGTCCAACCTTAGCAGATTGCCTCCACTGTGCTTTAAGTTTCCACATGAAACAAGCAAAAAATGGAAACTTCCACAGCTGAGATAACCTCCGTCTGAAGTAATGAGGTAATTCATGATTGGGTGAATGGATTCCCCAAGGGGCAGAATTAGATTGATTTGCCTAACCTCACACAACAGGATGAAAACACAAAAGTGTTGTATTCTTCATCTGATGCCATGATGAAGTTCATGTGGTTACTCTGAAAGCAAATTTTTCATGTGCTTATGTACCTGCCTGAATCAAAGCCTCACGGAAGAATTAGATCACTTCACCTCACTATTAGGCTGAATGAATTTTGTCTTTCAGATAACCTCTCCTTAGACAAAAAAAAGACTGATTTCTGAATCAAAGACATGACGATTTGTGACTTTGTAATTATGTGGGAAAGAGATTTTTCTCTTAGGCCCTCTTTCTAGAGAGGAGGTACTGCTTGATATATAGCATATTTCTAGGGAGGGATAATATTCAGCTAGTGTAATAAAACATATTTGCTGCTACAAATCTTGCCTTGCTTATGGCCTTAGCCTGACAAAGCTATAAAAAGACTACCGTTTTATAATACCTATTTTACCTCCTAAGGCTGGCTTAGTTCCTCGACCTGATTGGCTTTGCTGAGCTATGAATAGGCCTCCAAAGACTTATATTGGTTTTCTTCTGATGGTACAAGTAAAATAACCCCACATGTACAAGGACAAAGCCACACAAATTAAACTGCTGTGACAGTCTCCTTGAGGTGGAAGAGAAAGCTCTGAAGTTCAGCACACTCCGGTCTCTGCTCCCTGACAAACTTTAAGCTACCTTTACTGGAAAGAATCCCTGCCAGGTTCCCACTAACAGGCTTTCTGCAGCACAGGGTCTCTGTTTCATGGGTAATATCCATAATTTTCACTGTCAGAGTCACTTTATGCAGACAACTAGTTGCCTCCTCTCCAAAGCTTGCTAGTGTCTTCTACAGGTGGATACCTAATTCAAGAGAACCCTTTGTTGGTATGGGAAATGTGAAGCTCAAGGGGTCAAGATGGAATGAATGCATGGAAGCAAGAGTGACTAGAAATAAGAAGGTAGTTTATCACCTGAAGCATGAAGTGTCTAGGATCCAACATTTTGCTGGTCATTTTTACAGTTAACCAGTCATCTCACTTGACCAGTTACCATTTTGTACCACTTCCCCCTCTTTATTGCTGGTTTATACAGGCTTTTTGGTTTTGTTTTTGAGCTTTTATTCCTCAGTCAACTGTTTTTTTTCTTGTTTCATCTTCTAGCGTCTTGTAAGGTCACATGGCCTGAGGCCATAAAGAGTTACTTGCTGACTAGTAGATTAAGGTTGTCTTAAGTCTGGTTCAGCATTTTTCAGAAAGACTGCTAAAAAAACAAGCATATTTTTCTACCCTCCTAAGAACAATCCAAAAGATTTTACTGTAACTAGAAAAGAAACAGCCACTTGCAGGGAAATTATTTCACTATAAACAGCAGAGCAGCATAGTACCCTGATAATAGCATCTTGAACAACATATGACCAAACGCTAGTACCCAAGTATGGTATCATGCTAGGTCGCTAGTCTTGCAGGAACTGTAATGCCGTAACTAACTTCAGCCATGAAATTCTGCTTTCTCTGGTTATCAACCAGACAGTTAGGGGAGTTTTAAGTGCTAGCAACAAGGACCAAGAAAAGAGTTGAGGGCTCATCTCCTAATTTAAGGGAACTTAAGGAAAAAACTCTGGGTTTGGTCTAAACCTGGAGTAAAGGAGAGGTTCTGGTAGGTGTGTTCACATACTCAAACTGGGAAAGACTGGGAAGACAAAGAAGCCTCCACAAAAGTAAGGAATTTTAGACAAAATATTTTCCCCATCACCTGGAGGACAATAAAACATCTGGAAAGTGTTACCAGCCAATTTGTGCTGGAACCCAGCACAGGAATGAGTTTTGGAGACCAGTCAAGGTCTCTGGGAAGTGATGGAGGAGTGATGAATAGGTAAATCAAGGTGAGATAAGTGACAAGGAGAAGCACAACAAGCACAAAATTCATTGCCTCATTCTCTTCCCTGCATGTCAGTTGTAGGTTGGAATGACTTTTCCCTCACCTTGCTTGTCCAGGTCCTGAGGATATGTTCACTGCTAAAGGCCAACATAATTCTCTTCAGGGGATGGTGCCGTAGGGTATAAAAAAGATTTATAGTATTTATCAATTTGTAGACATTCTAACAGTTTGCTGTGGAGATGCAGATCCCTGTACAGCACATTTACACTAACTGACAGCATTGGTCTCTTCTGACTATCTGTCACAAGCACCTCAGCAGCACTCCATAGACCTCCCCTAACCCCATAGGATTCTGCAGATCAGAGACTGGAAAAAACATATCCGTACACCAGAGACAGCAGAGCTAGGAAACACTTCTTACATATACCTAAGTGTTCTGAGACCTTAGCCAACAGAAATAAAATTGATTTAAAACAGGAGAACATCCTTGGCTTTGTGGGTTGGGGCAAGTTGGGGGATTGCACTCTATTGCAGCTGAGATCCAGGTTCATATTCTAGTGAAATAATTCTCATTTCAGAAGATTCTAAAATAAGATTTCTCTTAGATGATTTCTGTGGATTACACCCATTTACATAAATTGAAAACAGACCAAGACAATTTAGAGTCTTTTGCCACTGCCTGTCAATGTGGCCTGTTAGCAACAGACATTATCAGTCTAATTATAAGCCCTGGAGTTTGCTCTTCAAATGCTTTATTATTGAAACAGATGGTTCTTGGAAGAAGGAAGACTTTTCCTTAACAACAAGATATCAAGATTTTATTCAAGATACCAGGGTTTGTCATAACTCCTAACAGTTAGTAATAGAGTAAAGAAGCTTTGGCTCCTGACCCTTGTTTGTCCCCTGAGCTGTGCTGTTTGTCCAGAAGGATGTTCCTGTGGAAACAAGTATATTTCCTGTGGTCACAACCACTGATGATTTGGATCTATTGTTGTGAAGCACTGCTGTGAATTTAGTAGAGTTTAAGACCAAGGAGCCCAATCTGTTGCATGCACCAGTCCCTACAATGTGTTGTATTTCAGGCTGGATCACTCAATGGAGCCTACTACCACCTATAACTATGTCAGAGGTGAAGTTTGGTTGGTAAAGACTGGGGAAACTGGGATGTGTTTTGTCCCTCAAACAGCAGCATCACAAAACCTTGGCTGTCTGACAGATACAGGGGAAGCTCCAGCTACTGTAGGTCAAGACGGAATTGCATATCCAAACTTTGCTCATTGTAAAACTCCAAGAGAAAACTAAGAGAGAAAAGCAAGTAGCAAGCTGATCTCCCTGCTCTGGGAAAGGGGAAAACCAGGAGTCAACCACTCTTAAGGTATTGCAAATATGTATGTTGTCTTCAGTGTTTTGTCTCCTGCTTATACCAGCACCAGCTTTCTGCCATGTTTTCACAGAATCTAGTCAGAAAGAAAAATCTTGTTGACCGGAATGGCAACGTAAAAGGGCACATTAGTTTCCAAGTGCTTGGTTATCACCATTGTGCCAAATTAAGCTTTATTCCTGCCATACTACTCTCTGCATAATGAGCACCTCATTCACTCTAAGATCAGGAAGAATTCAGCATGAACTTTTAATATAGGCTCAGTGCTTGAGTAGGGGCTCAGAGAATTAAATAGAATTCACTGGCCTATATTGCTTCATAAGTGCCCAAAGAATTGTCAGACTGCATCAGACCCACAGTCCATTTGGCCCAATACTTGTCTTCAACAGTAAGTGACATTCCTCTGGATTCAGAGGAAAGCACAGTCCTAAATTTTTTTGGTGAGTGTATATGGAAGCTCTCCCTCTATGACTAGTCTATGAAAAACACTTGTTTGTCATAACAACTGTTAGAATTTTTCCTGATTTTAGCTCAGGTTGCAGCAATTCATACTTTCTAATTTAAGGAAGCTCTATCTGAATATATGTGGAACGGGTCAAGATGGCAGTCATCAGATGGACAGGCAAATATGACCTAATTCTCTGTCCATGAGAATCTTATCCTAATGACTGGTTCCAATTTATGTTCTCAAATATCTCCAGCAAGCTTGGAACAGAAGCTTTCTCCTGGAGAGCATATTGCAGTTCAGTCCCCACATGTGGGGACTAAATGAAAATATGCATCCTTCCACGCAGTAATTCTGTTTGTGGACGCAGTCATTGAAGGCACTGAGGCTCACGTGGCTCCAACGCAGAACTAACACATTCCCCGCGGCTATCCGCATGCCGCTGACTTGTGGAGAAGTGACACAAAGTGTAAACAGCAGCCTTCATCAAGGCAAAATGAAAAACGAATGTGCTTCCCAGCGTGCCCTTCACATCAAAGAGCCAAGGCTTGAAGACTACCAGACTCCAGGACAGCGTGCGTTCAACTCCACCATAAAAACATAATTAGCACTTTAAACTGTTGCATAAACATGTTTGCATCGTTATTTACTAAGTATCACAGGAATGCTTTGTAACAGTTAATCAACTCAAGAGGTTGATGAGAGGGAGGAAATGGTTTTGCAGGGAATAATGAAAGACAAAGATTCTGAATCAGACTTCTTAGAATGGAAAAAAATAAAAATAACAACAAAAACAGGAACAACAACAACACCACCACTCAAAAAAAAATAACCCCACAACAACTGTTTAGATCTGAAACATGACAAACTTCTAATTCCCATATATTTCTTCTTTGGAATTACATTTGCATTTTAATTGTTATATTTAAATTATTATTTGAAGGGAGGAATTAAAAAGCTCATGTTTTCATGTCATAAATGTGAATCACCAAGGGGCCTAGAGTTCCAGGCAGAAAATATATCATAGAGGTCTGAAAAAATTTTCTTTGTCGAGATGTTTTGTTCAAAGGCTGTGAAAGTCCTGACCGTAAAGACAGTGCAAAATCATGGGCTATATCAACATGACAGAGCATTTGGACACAACTGCAAAAGTAAGGAGAAAAAGAGTGGTTTTTATAGGAAGAGTTTTGCTTATTTAATTACGAGTGGATGACAGACAAGGCTCTTGAATAAGATGTCTTTCAAACCCTACCTGGGCTGTTTCCATTTAGAGGAGAAGAATGACTGGAATGAGGCTCTTTTCAATCGAATTTAGTACAACCTATTTTCAACACCTATTTTAGAGTAAGGTGAAGGTTCAAAGATGGCCGTCCCCACAGCACTCAATTGCTGAGAACTGAGGTGAGGTGAGATTAATCCCAACTCCTCTGCTGTCAATGTCATGCCAGGATTTCTTTCATCAGCGGCTGTTCCTGGAACTCCAGAGGGACACTCCATAGCCTGGAGGAAACGCCTTTAGAAAATATCCTTTTTCTGTTTAATTCGTCGAAGACACCAGTGACCATATGCCTCCACTTCCAGTTAGGAGCAGTTCTGCCCCACTGCCGTGCAGCACAGAGTATTCAGAGGATCAGGGAACTGAGGAGATTTGAACAAAGAAGATCATTTTGGGAGGTAGGTGAAAAACGATGCTTTATCCCTGTATCTGACATTGCTTGGCAACCTGCTTTGAACCTTTCACTTAACCTCACTGCTCTCTTTCAATACATCACAGAGCAAATTTGCCTTATGATGCATTATATTGCTAGGATGGTTGATCTTGCAGTACAAGAAATAATTCAGTTCAAAACTGAGATTATCAGGGTTCTTTCATATGATTTCTGACACTAAAAAGCCAGACAGATTAACCTAGTGATTCTGCACCAGCCTATAAAGGAGTCAGACAGAGGATAAATTTCTACCTCTTTGATGTGAAGAGTTGGGGCTGTGTCAGATGGACTGACTCAGAATATAGCCCTGCAGATAGGATATAGACAGCAATCCTCATGCAAGACTATGGTGGGTCTCCTTTGCTGCAGTTCCTTATGCATTTCAGAGACACTGGTACTCAGTGTAGTCTACACTGCATCATGAAAACTGCAGTAAACCTGGCCTCAAAACTATGATTTTGCTTGAGGAAAGAGTGACTTTGGCCACAGCAAGGCCTGAGACCACCCATTGGAGCTTATGAGAACCATGTGCCCAAACAGATAAGGTACATTAATATGTCCTGACAGTGATTAATAACTCCAACCTGAGAGTTATTGAGAAGTAGGAGGATTCCCAAGCTCTGCTTCTAGTACACTTAATGGACCAAGACATTTTGTTCCTTGCACTTGTTTTTGGAATTTACCCCCTCCCTTTCTTTCATGGTGGTTAGGATTTGGAGCCACTATATCTCTTCCTCATTCATCAGACAGAGCAAGTGGTTGTGTTTAGAGCCATACAGGAAAAAGAACCTGACTCAACCACTGCCAGCAGTCTCCTTTTGTGTAGAGTTGATAAGAGTGAACAACATGGCTGTTAAATAAAAGAATGTGTTGAATAGCACCTCACTGCAAGCAAAATTTTTAAATGTCATTTAATTATTTGCTTGACTTCCTGTTTTCTTACCCAAAGCAGCAAATGTTCAGATTTCACCAAGACTTAAACCACTTCAGATTGTTCTGGGTGTTCTCCGCAGTAATTCTTCTGAGATGCACAGACAAATTGACTTCTCTCTTGAGGACACATGCAGTGCTCGGATTCACAGCGAAGATATGCATTGTTTAACAAGTTATCAAGGTGCAATTCATATGTTCAGCTCACTCTGAAGCAGACCCCTGCATCTGCTCATTTTGGCCATTCTGTATACCCATGGACATCTCACATGTTAACAGGTCTATGTTTGGGAAATTGAATCTTAACCTTGGTTAAGATTGTTATTAAGTTGTCAGTTCAACTGTTGCACCTATCCTTCTCTGCACCCTCGTCTTGGCAAGCTTGAGGTAATTCAGACTGGTTTATTCAGCATTAAAAGTGGGTCAGGCTATAGCAGACTCCTTTACATTTGCAGGAGGATAGAACACTCTCATGGACAACAACCCCATTTTGGCTGATGTAATCATCTGTCAAGTCTTGGTGAGGTCATTGTGAGTCTAAGCTTTTTGAGGGAAGGTCGGGTACAACATCCATAAAAGCCAAGTCCTACTCCCTTCTCCCTGCATTTCTGTGATTCAAACTGAGGCTAAACTCTGAAGTAGGGCAACACGAGCAGCTATGGGCAACAATGTTATCTGCAACCTAATCTTCACCAAGCTGCACACACATTAGATTTTTTGATTCTAAAAAAACATCCTATTTTGTTTCTTACTTTGCTTTAGGTATTTCTTCAGCATCGTGTGCCCAGAAGGCAGCAGGTTATGGTACACTGGAACTAAGCCTCAATGTGTAAATCAGTATTGTTCACTGGAAGAAAAGTAACTTATGTTTACATGAGCTGTGAAATCCTTGTGATACATGTAAACAAAACAAAATCAAGTAGGACTGTTCTTTTAAGACTGTGAAAACACTAAGGTGTGAACAGACTGATGTATGTTTATGGCTGCTTCTGTGGCATGGGTGCATCGATGTGGGTAGCTGCAATTGCAGAAAACAGAGACTCTTTCATCCTTTAAGTTTGTGTGCCATCGGTCTTCTATTCTGAATACAGAGAATAATATTTCTATGAAAGATATTCAAATCAGAAGCTAAAATTAGATTCTTATTTGACTACAAAGAACTTTCATATGCTATCTTCAGATCACAGATAGCAAGAACTTATCAAAGTCTTCCCATACAAGGTGCATGCACTCACTCAGTCATTAATATATTCATATATGTTTAATTCCAGGAAGCAAGCTGTTTCCAACTGAACATAAAAATTGTCAGATCAACACTCGGACACTTAGGAATTCAGTACCTGCAAAGATTTCACATAAGGTTCATTGACAGTTCAGTATCCCTTTTTATCAAAGATTGTTTTTTCAACTCAAAACATGGCAGGGAGTGAGGATCTATATACCAGCAGAGTCTCATGTTTGTTTTGTCCACTGTGATGTTGGCTATAAGGGACTGTTCTTAGATCAGAGCATTGCAGACATGGAAGAGGAGGTTTGAAGACAAAATTACAATCATGGCAAGATCCTCCCTTACTTCTCCCTTTTCGCCAGATGTATTAGGTAGTCAAGCAAAAAAAGAAAATAGGACCTGAGACTATTTCCAGCATACAGCATACTTTCATTTATTGCCAATAAAACAGTATTTATGGAAAGCGTAGGCACCTCATCACAATCTCACCAGCCCGGTTTCCAGTGGCAAGATATGGGGGATTCCGGTAGCTTTATGTAAGGTCATTCAGACTCCACTTCCCACTTTTTTCTATGCTTTTATAAAATTCCCCAATAAATACTATCTGTAACTGATGATTTTATGCAAATATTCTTGTCACAGAAGAATCAAAGTGAAATTTGTCTCTTCTTTTTAGCTTATTTCTTAGGAAATTCTATACCTATCTTGTTTCTTATTTATTTATTTTTTAGAAATATTTTTCTTGTCACACTGCCACTTATGCCTTTGCTGAGTAAGGTCTCATAGCTTTCTGTTGGCAGTATGCTCTCCAACCAAGGTCTGATTGAATCAACATCTCTTTGGACTTATACAAAAGAGAAAGAGTGCAGTATGTGAGTTTGTTTATTAAATGACAGTGGTTCTACATGCACAGAATGAAGTTATTTTAACCCAAACTTGGCCAAAAGAAACTGATGTTTTCTTACTTCTGAAAAATTGATGCCATTATTTAGCTTAGTACAAAATGAATCTCACCTAACAATAATCTTAACAATACTGATTTCATCTCTGCTATTACAACGTGTGGCATAGGTATCTAGCTCAGATTAACATGCCTGAAGTTGAAAACCCCATTCAGTGGCATGAATCCTATGCATTATGTCCAAAGATCTTGAGAAGCTGGCAAAGTCTATAGCCAGATATTTAGCTGGGCTTTTTGGACTGACACCACTGGAGGATCTTTATTTAATTGTCACAGCATGACTAGTGTGTATTTCACAGACATTTCAACTCAGGCCTGCCATGGGCGGAGTTGAGCTTTTAAGCCCAGGGACCAGTCACCCTGTTTTCCTGTATGGGGCTTCTCCTGCTCTGCTTTTTCTCCTCACCCTCATATGAAAGGCAATGAGCACAAAGACCTATCCTCCTTCCACAAGTTTGCTGCTGGTCACCCAAGAGACCATTCGTCCTTCTGTCTACACATCTGATAGTGATCTAGGCTCAGAGTGGTTACAATAACACAACATCCTCTAAACATACACATATGCACAGATATTCATGCACAGATGGCTTTGAAGTCCTCTAGGCTTGACACAGAGCGTGAGGCTGATTTCTGCTGTGTGTTTTGGTTTGGTTTTGCTGCTACTATTTTGTTTAAACATACCTTTTGTAGGGACTGTGCTCTTTGTTATTCCTGTGAGGATGGAAAGTTGTTTTTTTACCCCTTCCCCAGCATTTTTTATTTCCCAGACACTCCCCTGATATGGAATTTGCACATGTTCAAAACAGAAATAAACGTTTAGCATTATTTTTTTCCTTCTCCCTTTTTCCCCCTCCTTTCTTGGAGCTGGATGAAGGCAAGGCTGTAAGAATATGGCATGCTTTCCTACAGCAGTCATGTGAAAGCCATTAGAGAGCTGCCCTTAACTTGTACCATATCCCCAGTCAGCCCTAATAAAAAAGACACAAGAAATATGTACATGCCACTAGATTCTTATATGGAATCAATCTCTCCTGTGTTGTTAAAACAGTAAAGGAAATTTGGTGTTGAAAGAATGTACTTTTTGAAAAAAAAAGGCTGCTAGATAGCTCGGGGCCTTACACCAGCAAAGAGACATACTTACCTCTAGGTAAAGGCCTGGCTTTTCGGAAGTGCTGTCCCTATTTTATAGAGTACTTGGCTGTTTAGTAGCATGTGAAGATCTCAGTTAGCTCCAAGATTGACATTATTAGGTGCTTTAAGTAAATATTCTTTAAAAGTGGTCTCTGACCTGAAAACCTTGGAGCTTGGATGGACAAGTTGCCTAAAGGAAGCAGTAAGCTGAGTTTCAAGGTGAGGAACTGAGATACTGTGAAATTAAGGATGGGACTATTTTCACATTACTTTTTCTGCCTTGACATTATGTGCCAAATTTGTCCGAGTAGCTTCCCCTTAAAATCACTGCAGAGGAATAAATGCATATAGGAAGTGGTTCATTCTCCCACTCCTAGCTGCCCCTCTCAGGACAGGAGATAATGTCTCTCTCTCATGAAGGAACCTCATGAAGTTCAACAAGGGCAAGTGCAGGGTCCTGCACCTAGGGAGGAATAACCCCAAGCACCAGTACAGGCTGGGGGGCGACCTGCTGGAGTGCAGCTCTGCAGAGAGGGACTTGGGAGTTCTGGTGGACAGCTGGCTGTCCATGAGTCAGCAACGTGCCGTTGTGGCCAAGAAGGCCAACGGGATCCTGGGGTGCATTCAGAAGAGTGTTGCCAGCAGGTCAAGGGAGGTGATCCTTCCCCCCTATTCAGCCCTGGTGAGGCCACACCTGGAGTATTGTGTCCAGTTCTGTCCTTCCCCAGTACAAGAGGGACATTGAACTACTGGAGCAAGTTCAGAGGAGGGCTGCTAAGATGGTTAGAGGACTGGAGCACCTGTCGTAGGAGGACAGGCTGAAAGAGCTGGGCCTGTTTAACCTGGAAAAGAGAAGAGTGAGGGGAGACCTCATTAATGTGTATAAACATCTGAGGGGAGGGTGTTGAGAGGATGGAGCCGATCTCTTCTCAGTTGTGCCTAGTGACGGGACGAGAGGCAATGACCACAAACTGAAACACAGGAGGTCCCGGCTCAGCATGAGGGGCACTTCTGTATTGTGAGGGTGACAGAGCACTGGAACAGGTTGCCCAGAGAGGCTGTGGAGTCTCCTTCTCTGGAGCTACTCAAAGCCCGCCTGGATGCCATCCTGCGCAACGTGCTCTAGGTGATCCTGCTCGGCACCGGGGTTGGACTAGATGATCTTCAGAGGTCCCTTCCAACCCTGCCCATTCTGTGATTCTGTGATTCTGTGATTCTCATTGAGTCCAAAGTCAAGCTGGATGAGTGAAGTTTAAATAGGTAAACTCTAGTGAAATAATTGCATGCTTATAGGTATTTCGGATGTTACATAGCACATCCAACAGAGCCAAAGTCTATTCCTAGGCTTTTTGAGATACTGCTCATTACAATAACCATGACATCATTGTTTATTAGTAAAAGTTTAGATGACCTACAAACACTCAGTTTCTCTGGAAATCTTCAAGTTAACATAGAAAAACTATGTATATATAAATATACATATGTAGTTACATATATATATAATATATATATATATATAAATTCCTAAAACCAGCCTATAGAATTGAATTAAGAATTTTATACTTGCTTACTTACTGAGGATTTAATCTATTTGTATAATTTGTATCTCTTCAGAATATATTTCCTTGAAAACTTCCAGTGTTTTCACAGAACCACAGTGGTCTTCCCTGAGATTTATTTTTCCTTGTTAATTTTTTTCCTTTAGGGAATGTCTCTTTGATAGTTTAGTGGTGGTGTATAAACTGACCTCTTTGAACCTCAGAGTAATTTTTGACTCACTGGTGGCTATTCGCATCACCTGAAAGCACATGACAAAAATTACAGATCAAATGACTAATTAAAGGGAACATTTCTCTGAATGGACCAAAGTAACTCCCATCTCTACTGAGCAGGGAAGGACAAGTCACAAAGTGCCTAAGAATTGAGACTTGTTGCATGGCTTTAAAACAAGCATTTTAGGAAGAATATCACAGATATACACCATAGGATGCTTCTGACATATTAGATCAGATGGAAAAGTGAGTGGGACACTGGCTGGGACTTTAGATTTGGAGAAAAGAGGATGTGCCATCACTGACTGACTGTGAACAGAGTACTTAGTAACCATTCCAATTCAGTCAACCCTGCTACCCCATCCCAGAACAGGAGGCTATCTGAAGCAGGTAAAGCAAAAGGAAGTTGTAATAATGTATGGGACCATAAGATTATTATTATTTTTTTTCTTTCCTTTCTAACCTGACTGGTAGAATGGTTTCTTAAGAGCTGTTAATCACATGTCTCTGGTTAACATTATCTCTAGTTGCTCCTGAGAGGGGATAGAAATTCTCATCTGGATCTAACAAAGTTTCCAGCAGGAAGTTCAGTTTCAAATGGAACCATTTCTTCTGTTTTTATGGGTACTGTAGATAAACTGTCATTTTCCAGGAGCATTACTAGTGTTGCTGTCATGTTGCTTGAAGGTTGTTGGAAACACTGAATAGAATGGCCTATGGTGGTCATCAAATAACTCAATTCCTGTATAACTTACCTTTGGTTTTACATTCAAATATATCTGTAAATTCCTGTTGGTCGGGATGAGGAAAGTACACAAAATCCCCTCTTTAAGAAATCTGCTTTGGTCTGGAGCTCCCTTTTTCAGGGTAAACAACTGTCTTTGACAGTCTGGTTCTCCTAATTAGTCTGTTCCAGCTGTAAACAATTTCAGCCATATGATGGAGAGGAAACTAAATTTGCAAAGCATAAAGTGACTTGTGGACTAAAACTGAGAGGCATTCCCTCCAAAGTAGGGGCCTTGGAGAATGATGCTCCAAGTTTTTGACAGTATGAAAGATTTTAATTTCCATGCTAACACACTATAGTAATGAAGAACAACGAAAAGTAGACAGCACAGTTTATACGAGAAGATATTTTTATACGAGAACGTATTTTTCATAAGCAAAATGAACTTCAGTTTTTATCTGGAAGGTATCAGAGAAAAAAAAAATTAATAGTTGAGATTAAATATCTGAAACTCTGAAGGCTGCTAGGGTGAGGTTTTCTTGTTCTCCATGCTATATTTTTGCTTTTCTGTCCTGCATGGCTTCATTCTTATCGACATCTGTTAGCAACTTTCTTCCTGGAATCCAGTCTTGTACATTTTCTTTCTTCTAGTTCAAATGCTCTGACTTTTGGTAGTAAAACTAACCTCAAATTTGTTCACATCTTCCTGAAGGGAAAATGTCCCTTAATCAGCCAGTTGAATTGTTTTAATATAATCAAAATTCATTATTTTTGGAATGTTTTTCAAATGCATAATTTGTTTATGAGAGAAGACAAGTAAAATCAGACAGAGAGAAAAAGATAGAGAACAAGGATGCAAAATTGCTCTTTGCTGAATTTTTCTCAATACCTGAAGCCACAGAGGTGTGGCTCACGAGTCAGTTGTGACAGCTGAGATAAGGAACAAAGTCGTTGAAGAAGATATGGGAGCAGACTCAGCGGCAGATTGCAACTCATTGCTGCAGACCATGAAGGACTGGGCATGTCTGGGTGATACTGGGAAAATTCAGCTCAGCTACAGCTGACACTTTCAAGGGAAGTCAAGGATAGAAAGAACTTTTAATTCCACATAGTAGTGAAGAATAACCATTAAAAAAATTTGCCTCTTTCTATGTGGGGTGGATGATTTAGTGACAGCAGATAAAGATAAGGCTGAGATACTCAACACCTTTGCCCCATTCTTCTGACAGGTCACCTAGGCTTCTGTGTCTAGTGGTGGAATTCATTGAAGAAAACTACCAGCAGTGTATCAAGGTGAAGACAGGGATTACTTGAAGGAGCTTGACCTATACAAGTCCATGGCCGCATCAAAGGGTGATGAAAGAACTAATGTCCTTGCAAGTACCTTAGCATCTCTGAAAGGTTCCCTTGAAGGTAAGGTCTCTGACACGTGGGGACCCAGGTCAGCTTTACACCCACTTTCAACCTATGTCAAAATGATTATCAGGGAAACTCCAGGTTAGTTAGAAACTTCAGCTAGCCTCACTTTGGTCACGGGAAAAAAATCATATAGCAAGGCCTCTTGGAAGATTTCAGGGCACATAGAGGAGAAGGGGATTAGGAGCAGTCAACATGAATTTACCAGAAATAAATCATGACCAAGCTCATTGCCTTCTAAGATAGATGACTGGATTTCTGGATAAGGGGAGAACAGGTGATGACATTTATTTCAGCTTTAGCAAGGATTTCAACATGGTATCCCATAAGAAAGAAGTTGGATCAAGGCTCTTCACAGTGGTGCACTACGGGAGGCTGAGAGGCAACAGGGTAAGTTGTAGGGAAGGTTGTTCAGACTGGAGCAACTTCTACAGATAACGAGAAACTTATTCCCAATGACAACAGTGAAACATTGGATTAGGTTGCCCAGACAGGTTTTTCAGTGTCTGTCTTGGAGGTTTTCAAGCCCTGACTGGAGAAAGTCCTGAACAACTTATCCTGACTGCATTGAAGACCCAGCTGAACAGGAGATTGGACTAGAAATGTCCTGAGGTCCCTTCCAAACTGCACTATCCTGTGATATTACATGGCCCATGATTTGGAATTGTTGTGGTGGAATCAGGTTTATGTGGAAAATGGCAGTCTGTTAAATCTGCAAACAAAGAAAGCTTGAAGCAAGAAAATAAGAAAAAAAAAACTCTAGTAAACAAATTTTTTTTTCTTTCTACCTTTACCAAATTCTTGTTATAGAAAAAATAACAGGCTTGCATTTATTATTAGTTTGGAGGTTCATTATGAACTTAGTAATTCCCTCAGCAATGCAAGTCCTGTTGTGTTTGGTTCTGTACAACAGTAAATTTTATGTTTGATAGATCTTGGTTTCTAATTCAGCAAGAACAAAAAAGGATGAGACAGAAGAAATAAATAATTTTCCCAAGGCTATGCAGTGAAGAAATATTAAAGATAGTATTCCAAAAGGTTTCATCCCACAGAGTTCTCAAAAAAAAAAAAAAAAAAAAAAAGCTGTGATTAAATGGGTTTAAAGCATTAACTAGCTGGCTCCTCATACATACCTAAAGAAGTGTCCCCTTTAGCTTCAAAGTTACTGGAAACCTATCGAAAGATTATGTTTGCCTTAGGAACTCAGTAGGAAGGAGTGAAATAACCTTTCACAGATAACATGCAACACTTTAGTCTCCTCATTCTGTTTGTTACACGGAGTTATTTTTAATTGTTCTGTAAATACTATGGAAACAGATGTTTCTTGCTCTAGTAATGGCTATTGCTCTTTGATCCTGGAGCAAACTAGAAGCCACAGATGGGGAGAAAACCACTGAATGTTCTGATTAAGATTTGGGACAAGGAAAGATATATTTTCTTTGTATTTCTAAGCATACCTATTCTCTTAGTGCATCAGTCCCTAGGCCTGGGACCATCAGTCTCAATATCCAGCATGCTGGGCTGCTCCTTTAGGGAGAAATAGAGTCCTGTTTCTTGTGCATGTGATATAGATTCACACAGGGGTATATAATAACTGGTCTGCAGAATATTAAGCCAGCTGTGGTAATAGCGTCATATTCAGCCCCATAGAATCACTTAGTGTTTCTATGTAATATTGCAATTTTAAGCATAGAGGAAGATTTTCTTGGTTTATGACTGACTCTCAGTAAAGGAAAATGTCTATGCACTGCACATATAAGCAGCATACCTCAACAAAACACTGAGAATTCTTATTCACTTATTAACTGTTTTCTATCCATATCCTCAGACCAGGCTCATGTTGCCTCTGACAGCACCAGCATGCATCATTCTGCTCATTGCATCATTGTCCATTGCAATCCAAATGATCTCAAATAGTTTACACAATATAGATCATTGTGAATGATGAGGGTCTGAAAGTACTCATGCCTTCAGTTTAGCTTGCTGGTCAGGAGGTGGTGGTTCCCTTTGGAAAAGGTAGCTGATACTAATGGCGACATTTGCTCCCAGGGCTGTGGATCAGGATAAGAATGTGTGAACGCAGTGCCAGGTGTCCAGGACCACCAGCAGTTTACTGGGAGAACAGAATGTACTGATATGCAGTGGAGTGAATGAAGTTACCTGCAGCATCTGAAATAGGTCTTCAGTGGGATTGCAAGTCATAATCTAGGTTGGTGCTACAATTTGCTGAGTTTCACCCTGCATGATCTCACTGTATAAGCTGTGATTTAACTACCCAAATTCATAGCTCCTCTGCTGCCACATCATATTGCAAACATATTTAATTAGTTCACTGCTGTTATTGACTTTCAAGATTTCTTTTTGGCTTCACAGAAGTGTATTTTGGATGGGAGCTGAGTGACATTATTCATGAGCAATAAATATGGTAAAATTCTGCATCTGAGCTGTGTGGGAGGGGACAAAATACATTTGAGAAATGCATTTCAAATTTGGCAAAATGTTTCAGCCAAGAAAAAGCTGTTCACTTTCATATTTTCAAAAGAAAACTTCTAGATTTTTCATAGTGCCTGGCATTCAGTCTATAGAATATGCTTAATTTTAAATGGGTAAAAAGAGTTAAACCAAAAGTGCCTATGTAAACCCCCCAAAAATCCAAGAGTTTAGTTTTTATCCTCCTACCTGAAAACCTGTAATAATTAATGCCTTGATTCCACCAAAATGACTTTTTTCCCCTTCTAACTTTTTGGGTAACATATTTAGCTTCACTTTTGATATTTGCTTGTCTGCAAGGACTAGTGGTCTAAAGTAAATTTTTTTTTTTCCTCCTTTTCATTCCCCCCCCTCCCCCCTTCAACTCTGTGGGGTACTTGTCTCATGCCTTTGTCTTCCCTGATACTTTGGATCATATTTGTTTTAACACCATATATAACTGCAGTTCTTGTGTTGTGGCCTTAAATAATTGTTTGCTGCTCAGGCCTGAACCTATGCACTGTTGTGAGAGACACCTCTGCGTTGAACTAGGCATCCTTCCCCAGCTCACAGCCAAGCAGAAACACCAGCCTGCTCCTGGCAACAGCAAAGCTGTGTCAGCACAGGAATCCCCGGGGAGCAGAGAGCTCTCCTGAAAAGAATACAAAGTCACTTCCAGAGGTGGCTTGTTGCACCCTCAGTACTCACTGCAGCCTTGTCAGGTCTTCTGGAGTCCATGTCAACCATGTTTAAAGCTATGATAAATGAAATGGCTGTGAAAACCTAACAGCTCACAACCACCTCTCTCTCCTCCTCCTCCTCCTACACAGACCTTTTTCCCTTCTCAGTCATACATTCTTCTTTCCCCTTTTTCGTTGGCTCTGACATTCATCTGATCCCTCTGCAAATGAATACATTTCATGTATACATTTGAAAACAAGCCTTTTTCTTACCCTTGCTGAGTAAGATGTTGGCGAGCTTAGTAAGCTTAATCTGCTTGCTGAGGGGTTAAATCAGCACCAAAGATAGCGTGAAGGAGGGATGAGTCTAAATGGCCAGACTGCCAAAGCAGTAAGAGAAATTGGGCAGAAAGGAATAGCAGAAAGGATTTGGTGATAGCGAGCCGCAAGGAAATATCTGTAGCAGTGCCTAAGATTCTTAAGCATCATTAGGGTTCAAAGTTAGCATCTCATTAATAACTCTATATTTATCATCTCAGAAATGGACCAGCTACACTAAGGGTGTTGTATTTCCAGTCTTAGATTATGTAATTGTATCTCTATCCACTCTAATATGGATTTTCTCTTGGAGCAGAAAATGTAAGAGGCTAGTGTTCTACTTCATGAATTGAAGAACATACAAATGAAGACAGAAAATAAAGACTTTTACATCTTTCTAAAATATTTCTTAAAGTAGCATTGCTTTAGGTGAAAATGTGCAATGTACCACTTAGTGTCGCTACAAGAAGGCAGAAAGGGCTCAGTTCATTGGCATGTCTTCGTGCATGACTAATTCTACCAGACAGAATTCATGCAGATAATGATAAAACCATCTGTATCATCCTGTCTTGTTGCCCTTGCCTCATCACTGGTTAGAAGAATGAGTCATAGGCCTTACGATATACAGGCCAGATCTTCCCTGTCCCGTGGCATCATCTTCATTGCTATTAATATCTTATGTGCCCCTGTAAGTGCTAAGCTCCAGGTTGATCAAGGAACATATAGTCTCTGTGTCTTCTTATAGGTTGTGATACCCACACAGGCTGCTGATGGAAAGAGATTTGTTTAAAAAGAAGAGCTGGGGAATTCAAGACCTGAGGTCTTGGATTTGCAGTTTAGAAGAGGACCACTTTCCAGCCCTTGCAAGACTCCCACAGCAGGTTCCCACAACCTGTTGTCCCTTACCATCTCTCCTCTCTGCCAGCTGGATCTGTACCATCATCACCATTTATAACATAACGTCATAACTTTGTGAAACCCTTTTCAGTTCCATGCTCTATGTGTTGTACATGGCTGGTTGTCCTATTTTGGTTTTGTTGCTGTGAGGATTAGAGAGTGCAGAAGGGCTGTACTACATCATGGCTTCTCATGCCCAAAGGAAAGCCAATGCCTCCAATTTGGCTGTGGTCTCTGCCTGCCTACTAGTTGATCTATCTGAGCTGTGACATCCTGACCCCATGATATCTCACTGTCTGGGAAACCGTGAAGTCGAGCAGTTCACTCCAGCCTGCGGAGAGCTCTCTGAAGAGAACATGGTTTCACATAAGCCTTAGTGCTGGGGCTGGGGTAATGTTCAGGACCTCCCAGTGCAAAGGGAGGGAGGCATAAAAGCAGCCAAAGAGAAAAACTGCAGGAGAAAGAGTGCTGTGCTTGCAGACAGAGAAGACATATGGATAATCGTGGGTCTGCACCAAGGTGCTGACTGTGGTAGGTGCCAGCACGCAGCCTTTGCTCACCCCATGGTTCTCCTGAGGTAAGCAGCACAGTGTGTTACAACAGGAGAAAGATCACACAAGGGAGCTTACTCCAGAGTAGCTGGTCTGGTATAAATCCACCTCTTGGCTTACATCATGGTACTTCCTCAGGAGAGCCATGCTCATGGTCATTATGGGGAAAACAACAAGCAGCAAGGAATGACTGAACCATCTCATTGAGGGCTGTAGACCAAACCTATCATCCCAGTATTTGTGCAATTTATACAACAGACCTAAAACTCTCAGACCTTGCCTGTTAAAATAATAATCATGCTAATCTCAATGGGATGGTCTGGTCAGATTGTTGTATTGGGATGGTGGCTTCTGGTAGATTGCGATCCCTGCTAGAGTGGTGCCTTTGAGAGCAGCTAGAAGACCTGGCACATGCAACTGAAAAGGAAGACTACAATATATGTGTTGGATGTGTTACAGAAAGGTCAGTGAGGATCCCTAGTCTCATTTCCTCCTTCCCCTGTACACACACAAATCTCCCACTTACCCTCTTTCCCAGTTTGTTTTACTGTAGAAAAGATTAGTGCTGCTTGAGCCAACCAGTGAGTGAGATAATGAACTCTCCAGATATTCTCCAGAATATCCAGTGTCTCAGGCTACCATTGCTTGACATGGTACAATAAGGAAGATGTGTGTCTGTGGAAGGGGAAAGCACTAGTAGGCTGCTGTGACAGGAGGAGGCTGTTGTAGGGGAGCGGACAAAAGGCAGAAAGAGAACATTAGGAAAGTACTTCTTATTGAGACCCACAGCACACTTGAGCCACCTGTGCAGTCCTGGGACATGCTTTCCTGCTAGTTGAGTTACAAGACTGTTCCCACCTACACACACACACACACACACACAACTCCAATCCAGAGAACACTTCAGGAGAGAAACCACTAAGGAAAGATTTGGAAGAGAAAGGGAAGAGAAGAGGAAGGGGAGCTATAATTTTGCAATTGGTGAGTGCCAACCCAGTACTCCCAAGATCGGATTGGCCTGTGAACAAAATAGTAGAGTAGACATGCAAAAGCTCAGATATCACCAGAGTCTTCAGCCTCCCCTATCTCCCCACAAGATGTGTTCTGTAAGGCCACATAGAAATCTTCAGCTTTAAAAGGCTGGGTTGAAGATTAGAACAAGAGGAGGTATTTCACAGAACCAAAGAACCACAGAATGATTGAGGTTGGATGGGACCTCTGGTGGTCATCTGGCCCAACCCCCATGGTCAACCAGGGACACTTTTGACTGGTTGCCCAGGACCATGTCCAAACGGCTTTTGAATATCTCTGAGAAGGAAGACTCCACAACCTCTCTGGGCAACCTGTGCCAGTTCTCAGTTACTTGTATGGTGAAGAAGTGTTTCCTGATGTTCAGATGGAACCTCTTGTATTTCTGTTTGTGGCCACTGTCTCTTGTCCTGTCCCTGGGCACAACCGACAAGAGCCTCGCTCCATCCTCTCTGCACCCTCCCTTCAGGTGTTTGTAGACATTGATGAGATGCCCCTGAGCCTCCTTTTACAAGCTCTCTCAGCCTTTCCCCACATGTGAGATACTCCAGGCCCTTCATCAACTTGTGGCCCTCATTAGAGGAATACCAGTACTCCTCTGATACAAGGACCTAAATCTCCTTAACTGTTTCTAAACTCTTTTCTTAGGTCATGGTTTTTCTTTTTTCTTTTCTTTTTTTTTTTTTTTTTTTTCCCTAATAAAAAACTCCCTCCCAAAAGATAGACAATAAAACCCCCAAGAAAATCCTGGNAACCCCCAAGGAAATGCTGGACCCTAGACCTAGGGAGATATGTGGAGGTAGGTAGGGACAAGAGGTAAATCACATTCTTTTTCAGCACATGTAATTTGCACTCCACATGGGCAAGCCACCTGGGGACAGTGTGGCTATTTGGTGCTCTCTAGCGACTGCTCCATAAAGGCACTTGCCACTCCTGTACTTAGTTGCATTTCAGCTGAAAACAAAGTGAATAGTGCAGTACTTGTGATGAGCACAAGTGAAGGGTCAAGCAGGTTCTATACTACATTGACCTTTATTTTCATTTGTTTCCATTTTCTCTCCTCAAATCTACATTCCAAGATGCTTTTGCACAGCAAATAGGTNGTGATCTGATAACCCCTGCAGGAGCTTGTGGGAGGAGGAAAATCCTGCTGGTGTGGTTAACAGCTGGAAAAAAAGGGAAAATGGCTTGTGTGCACCATGACAAGAGTGTTTTTGTGCAACATCTTTACAGCTTTCCTTGAGCATATTGAGAGCTGTGTGCCTCTCTGTGTGGCCTTCTGCAAGGCAGAGGTAGCCTTGCAAGACATCCCAGCATGACATGCTGCTACTGCATGCCTTATACTGTTTCCCAGTCAGGAATGGACTGATGTCATCTGACTGGAAAACTCTGCTTGCTGTGATTTGCTCCTACAAGTGCACAGCTGGCTGGAGTGCGTGCTGCAGATGTTTGTCTACAATGCCCATCCTGGGTGCATCCATAACCAGCACATCATGGAAGAAGAGACCCAAGGAAGCACAAAAGTACTGAGGACAGTAGGGGGAAGAGGTCTCTTTCATGCATGTTGTCATGATACTTATATCCAGAGCTGTAACTGAATTCATCTTACTTTCCCCATGTCTGTGCCTGCTGTGCAGCGCCCTCTGAAATCTGATGCTGGTAGAGAGAGAACCTGGAAGTTTGTGGAAGTTTGCTGGGACTGGATGATGAAGGTGGATGCAGGGTGAATGCAAAAGGTGCATAAGGGAATAGCAGAGGGCAGGAGACAAAATACAGCCCTACACATCGTTGTTTCTGTGGATGTGCGGGGACGCTGTGTGTTCCTTGGATGTCTGGTGCTATTTTGACAGTGGTGACATTATTTAACCCATTCAATAGTGATGTGCTGGGCTATATATGCAAATGCAGCAGTATAAAGATACATCTCAGGCCTTTATCTTCATGGTACTCTTTATAGGATGTCTTTCAGGGAGCAGGATGCTGGTTGCGGGCTATTTGCCTTACATTGGCCAGAATGATCACTTCTGTTGTGCCTCACGTTGTCACTTTCAGATCTGTAGAACTGTTATTTCACCCCTCGCACCCCCCTTCCCGGCCCACTTTTGGCCAGATGTTAATTACTTTAATGTAAAGGAATAAACAAAAATTCAGTGCTGAAGATCTGGCCTGAGCCCTCTGCTTGGAAGATTTATTGGAGATCCAGGCTTAAAATGTCTCAGCCTGGAAATATTCCTTCCTTTTTGGCCCCCGCCTTCTTTCCCATCACCCCCTCACCCCCAGGCTGCATATGCTTGTGTGTGCATAAAAGAGCTTCTCACACATCTGT
>VXAL01006599.1:0-22446 GCA_013399475.1 Chauna torquata | reverse complement strand
CTCCTCTCTCTCTCTCTCTCTCTCCCCCTCCCCTTGTGATCCAGCTGTTTATTTTAAATTTAGAAGTTTAAAATGGGCTAGGCTCCCCCTCCGCCCAGCGATTCCACCCTCCTCCTTTCCATGTTCACAATGGCAAGTTACTCTTGCTGGCTTACAGCTGACTTTTCTTGCTGTATCACTGAAAAAGAACAAAATATTCTAAAAAAAAAAAAAAATTAGGAAAACACGCTTGACTCCAGACTAAACTTTCCACTGGTGTAAATCAGCATTGTGCCATTGAAATCAACACCTGCAAAGGCACTCGGCCGTGTAACCAAGAGCCAAAATGGGCAGTTGCAACAAAAATGTTAACTTTGCAGCCATGGGATCTATCTCCGATCAGCTGTTCATTAGCTCAGGAAGCATCATCAGCAAGGTTAGGTTCTACCTTTTTCAGCAAGGTGATAAAGATTTTTATTCTCTTACCTCTTGCTTCTCCCAGCCCCAAGCAGCAGTCCCCCTACTTTGGAAAACATTAGTAAGCAAACATATTTGCATGTGAAAGCAAGATGCCAATTACACGGGTGTCAGGCAGGCAAAGCAAGAAGCAAGTTTTATTCACAAGCCATCATGGAGTATAAACTCAACTATGATAGCAAAATACACATGATGCCAGATAGCAGGCATAGTCAGAGCAGTGTATTTTTTTGATACATATATAAAAATACACATGCATGTATGTATATACACACATACAGATTTTCTTGGGAACCCTGTTTCCTAGTTACAAGCCTGCACTTCCATGTCTGAAAAAACAGCAGATTGGTCTCATATTACTTGCCAAGCAAGCCTTGCCCAGAAGAATTGTGTTATATGTTAAATGTTTGGAAAACATCAGTCTGCAGAGAAAACAAGCAGTCACTCTTAATGGACCCTGATCTGCCTGGTTTGTAAGTATAACCTTAAGAAGCAGGGCAGCATCAGAACTAGCAGAGTGCTAGTGCTCTGGAAATTTTGGAGTGGCTTGGAACATGCCCAGTTCTTCATCCGAGAAGGTCTCCAAATGAAGCCGGACCTCTCTGGTCTGGAGCTGGGGTTGGAAACCTCAGAAGATCAGGCTTCCTCAGTTTCTTGCACTTTCTATGCAGAGGATATAAAAGCCATATGGACAAACTATTTTGATATTTCCTGTCTTCCTTCTGACATCAGGCAGAATCATAGAGAATCATAGATAATACTCATATATACATAGAGAATCATCATAAAGAGTACTACTATTTCTCTGTGTAGAGACGGCATCTCAGAGTCTATTCTGCTAAGGTTTATACTGTTGTCAAGAGACAGAAAATTCATCAGTTTGAATGGGGGAAAGTCACTTTGCTTTTATGTATGTCTGTTTGGGTGGGTGCAGGGAAAGTGATCATTTTAACCGGTTTCACAAATGATGTAATTGATGCAATATTTCATGTGTTCTGTAGACCTTTAAGCATTTCACACCTTCTTTATGTCACCCTCATGAGATGTGACACCATCTCTTAGCTTCTGGAGAGATAGTAGGATGATTAATTTCTCACCTTCTGCCTGTATTTCAGCAGATCTTTTTGAACCAGCAGAGCCACAGTCATCTTTAGTTCTTGTATTCTCTTTATGATGTGGGTTGTGCTTTATATGTAGCTTTGAAGATACACATGGAGGGTAGACGAAGGCAGAAGAATATTGTTCAGACCCCTGTCTGAACCTTATTCTGCATCAAGCTGGAGCAGATGCATCTCTTCTCCCAAATAAGTGGTTGATCTTTCCTGATGAGAGAAGATTCACTGTATCTTCTGGGCATTTGAAATAGGCACCGTGATTTCAACTGAGTGCTGTGCAGGTGTCTAAAGTCACAGCCATGTGATGTTGTGGGATCAGAGCAAACCTGTGTGTATGAATTTAAATTTGAATATACCCAGTTTGCTGGGGGTACCTCTTTTTGATATCTTAGATTCCAAAGAGATTTTCCTTCCCTCCTTTCCTCTATCCTTTGTATTTTCTCCATACTGGAGTCTCATACTGGAAAATTTGGCTCTCATTGACAAATGCTCAAATGAGTGTATTAGTCTGAGATGTTGAGGTGGGGAAAAAAAAAAAATCTGCTTTCAGTGTAAAAAAACTATTCAACTGCTTGCCAGCCCAGGATACTTCTCTGAGATATATGCATCTTGATCATAAGGCTTCAGACTCAAATTCCATGTGTCTTCTTTTGACTCTATGATTTTTGCATTCCCTTCTGTGTAGCAGCTACTAATGCTACTATGTAGCAGCAATTCTGATGTTTGGGGTGCTCTCATGGGCAGATGGAGGTACGACTGGAATCCATAGGACTCCCAGCAGATGAGGAGGGAACTGAAGAGAGGAACTTCTGTTTCTAGGGTGAGCATGGTGAGACTCCAGCCAATGTGCTGAGGACGGGTGGTCTTGCTTGTGTACCCTATGTGGCTGTTGTCTTCCTGACTTCTGCAGTTATCTACTCCTCTCTGATCATTCTGGTGCTCCTGCCAACACCCCAGAGGGGTCTATCCAGAGTTAAGAATAGGTAAGGTTTCAGCTTCTTCAAGCATCACTTCAACCAGTCTTAAAAGAAAAGAAACCCATTTTATGAAACCCTTGGTGGATCCTGGTAGGGGAAGGGGAATCTGTGAGCTTGGTTCAGCCAATATGGGGCTTCACATAATATCTCAAAATATCATTTATAAACCTAGAGGAGGAGGAAGGATGTCTTTGTCACAAACCAACATTCTGAAGTTGGGCAGGGGTTGAGTGGGTCTATTGAGAAGCTCAACTCTGGATTGAGGTGGGAACTGGGGGCTTACGCTCTGTTTTAGTGCACCAAAGACATTCTGGGGATCTGAGACTGCACACCATTAGCAAACCTTCCTTAGGTGCAAAGGCAGAAGAATGTACACCCAGATGTAACCACAAGGCCATTATGCTAGATGGGTCCCTGTAACGATCCTTCCTGCTTACCTCACTCTCAGGAATCCAGAGTAATGAAGCCCAGACCTGTCTTGAGGTTTCTGAGCTCTGTGGTCATCACTGCTTTTCTCTAATGCACGCAGGGCTCAGGGTGTAGAGCGCCAGAGCCTTTACTTCTTAATAAATCTGCTGATAAGAAAAACAACAAGTACCCACCCAGCAAAAACTAAATACAGAGTTTCAAATAGATGAATGGCAGAGACCATGAATTAAATCCAGACAATATAAATGAAATTCTTAAGCTTGGGGGAAATGATAGAAGCTTTTCAGTCAGTCACGATTTTTGCTTTGTCAGCTTTTCTGACCCAGAATTTTGTCATGGAATTACTCTATTGCTTTAGGCTCCAAAACAAGGGAAACAATTGTAGAGGAAAGGAAAGCTCAGCTGTCTTCCTGACCCGCACTTACTTCTGCTCAATAAATACAGGCAATTTGAGTTTCCAGCTTCAGCTCTGTGAGAAAGAGTGTCCCTGACTTAACTCATTGCTCTTTCTGGGTCTCATCCAAAGCACACGGAAATCAAAAGGTCTTTTCCTGCTGACTTCAATGGCTTTTGGAACATACCTAACATGTCCTCTTTCTAAAAGTCTTTGCACTTTAAGGGTTATTGGGCTGCTGTCAGGCTGCTCTTAATGCACAGACAATCTCTGCTCTTTCACAGGCCCCGATATTAGTTACATCAGCTGTAGTTGCTCAGAGTCAGAGCCGTCTCACCCCTTCTTTACTGTGTTAGCAAACACAAGTTTCAGCAGTGGCTAAGAGCATTTAGAGGAGACGAGGGTGACCAGGGAGGGTCAGCATGGCTCTGGATAGATGCAGTGGACAAGAAGCAAGCCAGGGAGCTTTCAGGGATGCTGGGTGGAGGCGGTGGTCTGACATTTAATTTCATCTGGGTCCTGGGTGGAGGTAGGAGTTACAAAGGACCAGGCTTTCACTCCTCTTGTAATAACAGCAATAGAGACCTATGCTAAAAAGAGATGGGAATGGGCATCTCAGTTAAATTCACCTTCTCTTCCACTTCAACATAGGCAAAGGAGACAGTCAGTCACCCTTCAGATGCTGATCCTTTTCTTGTGCCTTCATCTGTTTCTTTTTTCAGTGAATGCTGCAAGACTCCCTTGAGGGCTGGCCTTTAACTTGCAGTTCTGTGTGGTCTGGACTGGACTGGATGACAGACCTCAGTAACCCGTGGTTCTAGGCTTGCCCTTACACATGGACTTGTGTCAGCATATTTTTCTGTTCTTCATCAGCTACAGCTCTTAGTTCAAATCATCAGTTAGATCTGCCTTAAGTTGCTTTGCACCAACCCACAGAATAGAGGAGATCCCTAAATGGCGTTACTATCCTGAAGGCAAATGGTGGTAGGATGAGTCGATGGCAGAAACTAACCCTTTTTGTTTGTATTTTTGCTAATTTGAAATATCAAAGAGAACATTTTTTTCTCAGTAATGCAAAACATTTCTACCAGTCTTTGGAGTTGAGTGCAAAGCCTGAGATATGCTTGGAGAACCACTTGGCTGGTGCTCCCGCATCCTTAGGGTTGCAAAACTCCGTTTCACCTCCTAACTGGTTGTTTTAAAGAACAGATCCACAACTTTTTTCATCCTTTCACATGGGTGCAAGTCAACTACTAGGAAATAAAAAGGCTTTCTACAGACTCATATAAAGTATTCTGGAATGTGCCCTTCCATACTTTATATCTTCTTAGATTTCAAGAAATATTTTAATCTTTGTGTTTGGAGACATGATTTAGTGAACACGCAGCCTGTTTCTGGAATATGTTGGTTAGGTCTCTGGCAAGCTTTCTTGCATGGCACTTCTTAGAAGCCATCTAAGACATGAAACTTTTTTGGAGGCAAAAACCCAATTCATGGCTGATCATTAATAAAAAATCTAACAAAAGCCAAGATGATGTCTCCAGAGCTCATGTCACTGTGAAACTGAGCTGAAGATCTCATGAGAACAAGCTCTGTGATGGCATTTCCTGGACCTCATACTTCTGCTCAGGCTTGAAATTCCCTTGCTTCATGTTATCTTGGCAATTCTGCTTCCTATCCTGGCCAGAAAGAAAAAATATTGATTTGTTATGATTATATTTTAAAAAAGCACAGTTTTCAGAATCTTAAGCACATTTCTCTGAGGTTGGACGATGTTTTCCATAAGGAGTCAGGTTGCTTCAGCTATGGCTAAGATGACCAGCTGTATGGATTTTGTACAGTAAGAGTAGGATGCTGACCCTGAGCTAAAGTTGTAAATGTTAAGAAAGGCTAGAATTTTGATTAGAGTGGGACAGAAAGGTAGGAGAACATACTGGGTTTCCTGCTTAATCACCTGGGAAAAGCAGGCAGACAGTTTGAAGAAATCACTCCTTGTGTGAGGTTAATTTACAGGATGCAGCAGGTATTTTAGTTGCTTCAACTCAAAAGAGTAATTTGCCTTAGAGAGATCTTTGACTCCTATTTCTTTCTTGTCCAGTGCTTTGGACACACAGGGACAAGAGGTTTATCATCTTGGGGAAGAGGAATTTATTATCAACTGGATTTGAACTGAGTTGAAAATTAGCAAGGTGAAGATAACAAGGTGACAGTTTTTTGGGAAGCAATGTAGATCCATGCCCTCTGCTTTTCCAAGAGCACTATATAATTTGCTAACTCCATCACAGCCAAACAAATCGTCAGAGGCATTTGCTGCCAGTAGCTATGTAGAAACAGTTTTTCTGACAGCTCTTGTAAGTTTAAGCCAACTTCTGTGACTGCGGATGGCACACAAGGCCCAGAATCATAAAGTCATGTAGAAGTCTGAAAGATGCTGAAATCAATAAGTACAGGTGGGATGAATCTCACCTAACTTTAGATGTCTGAAAGAAAGATCATACTGTATAAGCTAGTAATCATAGACTGCATTTATACTGTGTGAGGAAAAATATACCGAAAAAAGACAATTTGTTTGAGCTGTTTTAGACCTCTCTTGAAATGCAATGAATTATTATATTGAGTTTTCCAGTGATTAGAGAGGACTAACCTAAGGTGTTGCCTAGGTAAAATCTAACTTTAAAATTAGATGAGATCCATTCTTCCCTAAATCTCTAAATGTCTGTTTGGAACAGGCATCATCATTCACAACAAGTAATCACTATCTCATTATCATCTGAGACCTACTTTTGCCAAAGAATTATTGACAGTAATTTTTGCTGTTGTTGTTCTAAAGACTCTAAAGTTATACAATGGGGGGAAAAACGCTATCTCAAAGTGTTTCCAAGGGTTGCGTTTTGTGTGTTGTCTCATGAGCAGTATATTTGTCCCAGCTGGAGATAGGATAGTGGAAGGGATGGGCTCTTTTCTTCTTCTAAGGCAGCACCACTTTTGCCTCTTCAGTAAGGGAACACTGGCTCCGATCCTAATGACACGAGTGAATTATCACCCATCAGGAAATAGGTGTCTGAACTCCAGTCAAAGTTCCTTCAAAAAAGATTAGACTCAGCACTATGAGGCTGACGAGGGTGGAGCAGGACGGTAAGTTGTCAAGCCAGCTGAAGTAGGCCTCATCCTGCTTCAAGACAAGCTGGAGAAACCATGAACCCCTCTAAATTGTAACTTTGCTCTGAGTCTAGGATCCTGACCGTGGTCGTAAACACAGACCTGCTACTTAATAACACGTAACTACCATGGTGACTTGAATGGCATGTTTACGAGAGCAAACCCAGCAAGTACAGGAAACAATAAAACCTTGTGCCAGCATTGTATTCTGGCTCTGACTCCGTAAATGACCACAGTGCCTGACAACATCAACCTTGGCTGCATTTTAATGACCCAGCATGTATTGTTCTGCAAACTATGGATTTCTTCCTCAGTTAAAAAAAAAAAGCATACCTATATTTTCTGTTTCCCTCCCCCTTACTGTTTTCTTCTCCCTCCCTTCTTCTATCGTCAAATTCCCACAATTACAGAGCCAAGTCCAACAGCTGTTGTGGCTAACACTGCTGAAAGCCCTGTGGTTAAGGGGCTGGACTAGGAGTGACTGGACTTGTTCAAGTTCCAGCTATGCCACAGGTTTCTTGGGCAGCCTTAAATGAGGCATCTAACCTGTCTTTGTGACTGTAAGAATGTTTCCAGTCTTCTCCAAAAAGCTAAGGAGATGCAGTCTGGAATTAACTTGAGATTTAGGAAAACAGATGAAACTGTGTTTCTACTTGATTTTTTTTTTTTTTACTATATTACTCTGAACCAACTTTCAGGATTATGGTGCTTTTTTGTTCTGACAAGTTAAGCTCTTTGACCACTGTTTCTTTTACCAAATCATACATATTTCAAACTTTAAATGTGCTGTTAAGTTTGTAACCCAGTCATGAAGAGAAAAGGAGAACACAATTTTAGGAAGGAAATTCCACGTACAAATGAGGAGATACGCTTCCAACTCTCCTAATCCATCTGCCATTAACTTTCTCCAATGATGTTTGATTATTGCCAATGTTAGGGACTATTCCACTGTGCTGAGTGCTGTACAAAACAGAGTAAACCAAAGCCTCTACTGCAAAACTTTTTAGAAGGAAAGGCAAGCATCGGATTGGATCTTCTTATTCAGAACCTAGTTACAACCAATACAACGCTACTCGTTTACACCAGATGAGGAGCTGGCCCAAGCATCTAGGAGGAACCACTGGAAGCCAAAATAGCTACTCAGCTCCCAAAATAAAGTCCACAGTTAAGCAGTTACTTATTAAATCTGACCACAAGCTATTCACTTGGTGTTAAATTTATCTCACACTACTGCTTTTAAATGCTTATGTGAAACCTGGACAGTGCAGCTATAATGCATGGGTGGGATTTTCTTTGCAGATTGAGATGCCAAGATTTGTATGTATACATGTCAGTGCTTCCATAAGAGCAGAGGTCCAAGAACTATTACAGAGTCTCCAAAGGAGGGCAACAAAGATGGTAAAGGGTCTAGAAGGCAAGATATATGAGGAGCGGCTGAGGTCCCTTGGCTTGTTCAGCCCAGAGAAGAGGAGATGGGGGAGGCCTCGTGGCGGCCTGCAGCTTCCTCACAGAGGGAGCTGAGGGGCAGGCGCTGGTCTCTGCTCTCTGGTGACAGTGACAGGACCCAAGGTAACGGCATGGAGCTGTGACAGGGGAGGGTCAGGCTGGGTTTTATGAGAAGGTTCTTCACCGAGGGGGTTGTCGGGCTCTGGAACAGGCTCCCCAGGGAAGTGGTCACAGCACCGAGCCTGCAGGAGTTCAAGAAGCATTTGGACAATGCTCTCAGACATATGGTTTAATTTTTAGGTAGTCCTGCGTGGAGCCAGAAGTTAGGCTCAATGTTCCTTACAGGTCCCTTCCAACTCCAGGTATTCTATGATTCTATGAACCTGTGATAATCAGTGACATTGATGAGGCCTAGCTGGTAGAGCTTGAAAGCCTGCAGCAGGGTATGATTACCCTCTTTGCAATTTGCTAGGAATGGGAGTCATTTTACTCAACATGTAGTCTAATTTGAGGCACAACAGGATATCTGACATCCACAGCAGGATGGTAAATATGACATAGGATCCAGAGGAAATCTGTCTGCAGTGAAACAAGGCAAGATGCCCTCAGCCACCTCAAAGAGCTGAAGACACCTTAGTCTCAGAAACTGAATCACAACCTTAAATTTCTGAAAAAAGGAACAAAGCTGTCCTCTAGGCCTATCACAAATTTAGGAGAATGACTTGCATGAAAACAAAAATATAAAGTGCTAACTCATTTCTTTACAAGAAAGATTTAGGTGCTTTATTCTGGCCTGAAAAAGAAATTTATACCTAGTGTGAATTTCAGAGAAGATGCCAAGTAAGTGCTTCACATGGCAGTTTATTTTGTTTATGCTATTAGTTTTGCAAGAAAAAAAGAGTATAAATACATACAGTGACCAAAAATAATGGGAAATTGTATGAAAACAGACCACAGATTCTCAAGAGACAGCTTACAATTATATGGGACATGACAGAATTTTAAAAAACAACACACAGAGCATGTAGAATAAACAAGAAAGAACTGTCCCTCAGGTCTTACAGATTCTGAGGGGCCATAAATACAAGATAATGATATTTAGGTAAGAGAAGGAGGTAACACATAAGCTCCCACTGCTATTAATTTTCAGGCTCAGTATTTTGTGACTGGCATAACATTGAGTTTGGATGCTTTTACTTGTACAGAAGAAAATTCAAAGGACAGCAGAAACACTGTATACCATACAGTTGTTCTTCGTGTGAAAGCAGAACTTCAGCGATCTCTAAAAAGTACCATTTTGCCCTTGTTTCTGAGGTGCTAAAAAAGCACAGATCTAATAGGGAATAAAATGACATTTAGTCATTAGAGAAGGTCCTGTTGTTTCTGACACAGCAGGGAAAAGATCCATTTGGAAACCACAACAAGGAAGTCCATACCTGTAAATATAATTTTTCCTTAAGCTACAGTGGAGAAAGTCTGGGTTACAGTTTAAAAAAAATCCTGGTTACATAGAGGTAAATTAATTGACATAGATGTAACTCACTGCCTTCAAACATTTTAGGGATATTATATTCTCCTTCCCCTACCACCTGAATATCTGGATTTCATTTTTGCCTTGTCCTTGAAACTTCCCATACAATAAGCTTGCTACTTAATATATCTTAAATATCTTAAAATTTTCCTTATTAGTTTATAGATGAAACATGCCCTCCGTTTGAACACAACATTCATTGTAGGGAAGGAACAAAGACAAAACACTGGATGAGTAAAATTAATATTATGAATGGGACCTTATGAAAGTCACAATGTAGTCCAGAGCTGCGGGTGGGTGCAAACACCAATGCAGAGAAAACGAGGTGGGAACTACTGAATTACAGTGTGGCCTAAATCCTTCTGTTGTGGGGTAGGCACAGTATACACTCAGCAGAGGTTTGTGAGTCCTCCAGAGAGCAGAATGTATGCAAAAATGTACAAGGAGACCCAAGTCAGAAGCTGGAATTGCTAATGCTACTCAATCAGATGGAGATATTTAAAACTAAATAACAGAATCTTCACATCCTGAGCTAAAGAAAACCTTCTGCAAACCATGGTTAAATGAGACCTCTGTCTTCCATATATCCACAGAATTTGGAAACGTGGGAATTAACACCTCCTCCCTCCTATGGGCTGTATATACAGATTGCACTGAAGAATGAAATTCAGCGTTGAAAGTCTCTGAAATCAGATGTGTTGACAGGAGTTGTGAGTATGTTAGAGGACGGTAAAATTCAATAGGATCTTGAAAAACTAGAGAAACCCAGGGGGGAAACTTGGATGTAATTCAATACAAAATGCAGTTCTACACTGTTTAGGAGATTTCCATTGCATCTAACTTTAGGCATCTGAAAATTAGGTGCCTGGTTTATCAGTCAGCTAGGACTCTCTGGACATAGGGTGGACACTTTCAGGTGATGATATATCCCACCTATTTTTGGATGGCAGGAAACTCCAGAAATTCCTATCTTTTTCCATTATCCATTGAGCCTATCTAGCTGATGAGCTTAAACTAGAAACTTTCTGACAGCTAACATGAGATGGATGATTTTTAGGCAGGGATAAATAACTGCACAGATAGAAATGTAGAATGAGAGACTGGATAGAAGTTCTTCAGAGATGGATCGGAGTAGACCACAAGTTTCTTATTTGTCAACTATAATGCACTGGTACAAGCTTTAGCACCACCTGTATCTGCTCTGTCACTGGTAGCCAGTAACCAACCTTTTTAAGGCCTCTTCTGGAGAAAAGTATTCAAATTTAGATATTGAACTGCAGGAGCAACATGGACCTACTCCTTCCTCTGCCTTAAAAGGACCATCATACATTTAGCTGTTTTTAGCTAAAACAGGCCAGGTCCTGTCCTATAGACCACGGGGCAAGAAGCACAAAATGGTCTGTATTTACTTAGCTGAACTCTCTCTTCCCTGAAGGCAGTAGGTTATCCTTCCTATAGGGAATTATCTCTGGCTTTTACTGTTCTTTAAACCATGTTCAGTCCAGGAGGGCACTAATAGACACATTCCAATTGAACAGTATGGGTGATCATGTGCAAGCTTGAACCAGTGCCCTGGTCTTCTTAGTTCACTGACATAGCCTAACAAGTCCTGACCACCAAAATACAGGCTCTTGCAGACAATGGAAAGCTGGGTCAATGCTTCTCGTTTTAGTCTGGTAGGTCAGGTCAAACTGACACTTAAAGGTGGGCCAGAATGGAGAAGCAGCTCAAAGGAAAGTGTAACTCATCAGCAGTCTTTTTAGGTCCCCCTCAAAAGAATGAAGTCTGAGTTCCAGGACTTATTCCATGGGCTTTTTACACTTCTTTTGTGAATTACTCAAATGGAATATGGCAATTTTTTAATCTTAACCAGCAACATGGACATTCATGGACATTCTTCTCTCCAGCACAAACAAACAACAACAACAACAACAAAAATGTTCTCAAGAGGAGGGGAAACAAATTCTGCCAATACTGACTTCTCTAAAACATTTCTGCTGGTACTGAAGGTTTGGAATAGAATTGTGTCCCCACACAGAAGAAACTGCATTCACACTCCCCTTATCTTTGGTAATGTGTTACCAGCCGATCTTTAGACAACTTTTCCTCTCATCGTTTCTGAAGCAAACATCGTAGCTGTGGTTACCAAGCACAGGAGGATATTTCCTAGTAGCTCTGAACATGACACCAAAGCTTGGTCAATTTAGATCTGTGGATATTACGAAAAGATACAGGCGCTTAAAACTCATGTACTGTAAACTCAGTGCTGTGGTAGCAAAATCCTTGGTTGGTCTGGGCCAAACTACCCTGCCTCCACCCCAAAACATATGTAGAGAAACATGGACTTAAATATGAAGTTTCCTAATGCACTGTCCAAATGACTGGACCAGCCGAAATGTTTGGGCAAAAAAATTTGGGAGGGGGGGGCTAATTTCATGGCTAAAACATTGGTGCAGGACTCTGAAAGAATATGTGATACTGCCATGGACTTCTCATATGACCCTCAATAAACTTTCTTGATCTGCTTTTTCTTTTGTGAAATTTGCTAGCATTTGTTTTCCCCCACTTTTTAAATACCTTTTGCACTGAAAGCAGAATTTATATTCTCTTGCTTATGCTGCCTAAGGATTAGGCTATTTCTCCAAGCCAAATGTCTAATCCACTCCCTCTATATGCAATAGTAACAGATTATTGTTTGCATCCTAAAACAGACATAAGAGTCGAGATTCAGCTGCCTAAAAATATTACAATTTTAGATGCTATTGGACATCTCATCTCCTTTCAGCTGCCACTGCAGAAGGGTGTGGGTGTCCTGTATGTGTATGGTTGTCATCCAGGCCCATGAATATGTCTGAAACAACTGGGACATCTCAGATGGATCTAGGTACAGATGGAGGGGCATCTGAAATGAGCCTGTGTGGTAGATGAAATGAAATGCCTTCCAAAGGGCTACTTTTTCATGGACTACTGAAGGAAGCCTGAAAAATTATATAAAGCAAGACACCTAACTTGTATACATCTTGAAGAAGAGATGACTCCTTCTGTAATGTGTTAAAGACAGGGAACATTTATAATTATGCATATCTGTAACACCGATGACAGTACGATTATCACCCTACTGGGATTTCCATGAGCTACTGTGTCTCACATAATAACGACAAAAGCAACTCAAAAAAGAAACCTAACGCAGGCAGCTTCAGTTAAAATTGACCAAGCTTTATAAGACTGCTCACTGCCTAAGTATCTGGTGCAGGAGAGATTTGTTGTTTGCCATCCGAAAATTATTAACTTCTCCTTGTAAAATATTTAATTCCACTTCATAATGACAGGCAAACCATTATGTAGCAGAAGTGAAAATCCATAAGGTTTGCATTTAATAAAAGCCATTTACTCTCTCCAGCTGACCTTTTTAAAAACATGGCATTTCCCAGAGAAGGGGAAGTAGGGTTTTGGAAACAGATAATATTAATAAAAAGCATAATGCAAAATGCAGTCTCTAAGAGGCTAACCCTTTACATCAGGTTTGGTGTCTTCAGTAATCTGGCAACTTCTAATTAAATTTCTCTCAGGAAGACAATACAATTAAAAATTGATATACTAAAGTGGCTGTTATTATTATCATTAATGTTGTTAAAATGTTTTAAAGTAATACTCTAAAACAGTTTACAGAGCAGAGTGTCAAAACACTATGCCCCAGCAAATGATTTGTTTCACCAGAACTTTTATTTCTTCCAGCAAGATTTTTACTGGATGGATTTTAATAGCAGAACATTTGGAAAAATGTCTTTGGAGGATTAGGTGGCTGGAACTGCTTAAATGCTTTTATGCAAGCTGGGAAAGCCATTGCTTAAAGGGCAAAATTCAACACACAGCATGTTTGGGTAAATTATTTCCAGGCAAAATGTGATAACCTGAGCTGGCATTCATGATAGTGGGTTCTGTGATATTGTCTCTCAGGACTTTATCCAATATTAAAAGCCAAAGGGAAGAGATTTCCCACCCTTTCCCTTGGGAAACTCTCAGTCATCTGGTAGTTGTGATTTTCAGGAAATATATCCTAATCTTCAGCCTTATTTTTCCTTCTGTCATTTTTCATCTCCCCACACCTAGTCCTGCCTCAAACAGTACTTCTTTTGCTGTGCCTCTCTAGTACATGTGAATACTGCATTTTCCAAGCTTGATCTCCTATTAACTCACATAAATTTGTGCAAATACAAATGATACTTTGTATTTTTTTTCATACAGTTTCCATTCCTAAAATGTTGTGATATTTATTTTCTTTTTCAAAATATATTTGGGATTCATTTCTTGTGAGAAAGTCTTGAAAATACTTCCTGTGAAATATTAAAAATCAGAAAGAAAATAAAAAATTCAGATAATACTATGAAGCTAATTGTAAGGCAATGTCATAATTTCTGGTATCCTGCATCAAGAGTTATGACCACTGAAGTGTATCAACCGTGTCCTCACTGCTTACCCAGAGCATGCACACATCATCTCAATTTAAACCTCTGTTCATTGTCTTGGATCTCCTGGAAGTTCTCACTGAGGTGAGTAGGACCATGCAAAAAATACAAAATACTCCTCAGAACTGTCTTGGGTCAAAAGGATGGATCAGATCTCCTTCAGCCTTTCTTCCCACTATTTTATAGTCTATAAATATGAATAAGCTCTTGATGTTATTCTTCACAGTCTTCTCTACATTTCATGTAACTAATGTAGAAGATCGAGGTGAATCAGGTCCTTTAGTGTTGGAGTAATCTGAGATGCTCTTCTTTCTCTATCCCTTCTCACATTTTATCAATCTATTAAATCCACATTTCTAGGATGCTCCCATTTATGCACAGTTTCGTGTTTCACTCCTCTAGAAGTTCAAATCTTTTTTAGCATTTGGAATGCCTGCAAATATTGCTATGTGTTTCAGGATCATTTTCCCATAGAAGGTACATCTGGGCAGCATAATGCAGCCCTGGACTGATATATCTAAGCTAAGGTAGCAGCAAATTAGCTACCTGAGGTCGCAGAAGTGGTATAGCTGGATTAGCATGAGACTATTCAGAGCTAGATGAAATATTTTCCCACTGCCATAGCCCTTGGGATGGGCATAGGGAGAAAGCAAAGTCTAGATGACCTCAAGGAGGTTTTCCCCTCTATCTTTGCCAGCTCCAGTTTCAAAAGAGGCATGGCAAGGTCTGGAGTTCCCCTAATCCCCTGAGAGTCCCACACGGTAAACACATCTTAGGGTTTTGTGGGAATCGGAAAAAATAAAGGTATAGGCTTCTGTAGCCTTTTCAGAAAGACACAAAAGCCCCTGCCCTGCAGTCAGAGCCTGAGATAAGTGATGAGGCTCTGTTTAGCTGTGCCTGTATTAGCAACAGCCACACTCATGCCAATATGCAAGTAGACTACGCTGAAGCATTTCAAAGCATGGCCAAGGCATGTAGCTGACAGCACAAGTACAGAGTTGTTTCTTTGCACTTTTATTTATTTATTGATTGATTGATTTTTTACAAACAAATGTAGAAAACCATCTTCTTATCACCAACAAATGAGCCAAAATTAATCTCACTTAACCAGGACACTCAAGCCAAGGGTCTGATCAATGTGATCTCCATCAATAGTTAGACAGGTGTTAAATGACAGCAGAACACCTGACTTATTTTTAACACCTCTCAGGAGAGGATGAAGCACGCTTGGGAAGTGCCTGTTTCTCTCTGCTGTGTGCTCGGGGAGCACAGAGTGACTAGCTTATGCTTTACTGGTCATCAGTTTGCACCATTGGTGTTTGGGCCCTCTCTCTGCTCAGGCTGTGTGAGAGGACACGTGCATGGGGTGCAGGGTTAACTGGCATCAGCCTGGCTCAGCTCTGCCACAAGAACCACAGAAGGATCCCATGTGCAGGCAGAAGTCTGAATGGTGCAGGAAGTGCTGCTGGAGATGTGAGCTACATTCACATCATGCTGTCCCTTCTCAGTCACACCATATACTGTCCTCAAACCACTTCCCATGCTCATCACAGCGTGTCTGCTCCTGCTCTCAGTTTCTGTGCTGCCTTCTCCTTGCTCACATCAGGTCGGTCTCAGCACCTTTGAGCTGCATCATATTATGCCCCAGCATCCTCTTAAAGACTGCCCTTCCCAGTTGTTTTTTTTTTTTCTTATTATTGCACACTTTTTTTTTTCCCCTTTCACTTTTGTTATTCTATGGATCTCTCTAGTTTTAGAGGACCTGATGTCATGAGGCATTTATTTTTACCCTCTTGGTTGAGATTATTTATAAGCAGATCTCCTGAGGTAATGCTGTCCAGGGCTACATCAGGAAAGCAGGAAGAATGTTGTTTTACCTGAGATGTGGTACCTTCCCATATATAAAACTAAATCCTTGTAAATTCACCTGGAGGAGTGAACTTCACTTTGCAGCGCTGAACCTCAGGTCTTCCTGATGCAGTGAGGTAAGGACATAGTCTGCCTTCACATCCAGGAGCAGGGGTGTGCATGCATCAGGTCAGAACAGGCTGCCACCTTACAGTAGCAATGCTTCCCAGCTGCACCAGCTACAGTTTTCAGGCACCTCGAGACCAAACTCACCTACTTTCTTTCCTATAACCCTGCAAGTGTGGCATCATGCATGCCCCAAGTCCCATGCAGAACAGGTATACTGCAGGCACCCCAAAACATGGGTAAGTGATGGTTAGGAGAGAGCTCTGCCTGCTTCTGGCTGCTCTGGAGGCACGTCCACCAGGGCTAGATACACATATCTACTCTGTTTAAGGACAGAAGACTGTGTAACTGCCCCTTCCTGCCTATTGCTATACACTCTGCCATTAACTATGTCATCATCCCAAATTAAGTGGTACATTTCCTTTCAGTTTATTTTCATATCCCTTCTGAAAGCTCTCCAAGCTTATGAGCTTGTGAAAGTCTCTCAGCAACTTCGTTTGAAAAGATCTTTATTTGGTGATGGTTCCTACCTGACAGCTGCTTTTTGAAATGTGTCCTACAGCAAGTTATGTACTTCATACATCATTTACTCTTCTGATATTTCAGGGGATTAAAACGTGAATAAAAATATCCTAGAAAATAAGGCTCAAGAGAATCTCAATAAGCCATTTACTTTGTCTCCTGAGAAGGGGACTGCTAAGTCAGCACTGGCAGTCAATAAATGCCCACAGACCTACTCCTCATAATCTGCTCCACTGTTTCATTATTTTTATGATTAAAAAATTCCATTAGCAAAGATTCCCCCCCACACACCCAGTTTCTAAATTGACTGTCCCTGAGTGAAGCTCAAGGTCTCTTATCCTGTCCCTAAGGACAGGGAGGTTGGTTTGTTTTCTTTATATGCTACTGTCTCCAGATTAGAAAAGTGGTATCATGTTTCCCTTCTGTTTATTTTTCCCCAGACTTTTAAAAAAATCTGGTCACTGGAAAAGAAAGGTATCAATCCCAGAGGGAAAACACTTGCACTTTTCCTCCTACTGAGAAACCAGTTCTCAAATAACAAGCAGACTATGAAGCACTAAGTCAAAGGTGTCTCATCAAATTTGAAATTTTCTCAGCAAATTAAACTGATTTTTGCTGGTCAGAGATTTTGTCTTTAAAATTATATTCACCAATACCAGACACGTTCTTACACTCAGTTTCTTATTGATTTAGTTTTAACAGTTGTTCCTTTCTTTTTCTGGAACTGATATTACACCAATTCCCCATAGGCTACTTACGTTACCATTTTCTCCACTTCTTAACATAACACAATAGTAACAGCAATCTTCATCATTTTCTAGGATTTAGCATCAGCCAGCCTTCAACACTGCTTATGTATACATTGACAAAATGTGTAATAAAAATATAAAAAAGTCATCATGTTTCTCTTGAAAAATGGGTACTGAAATAATATTTCGAAGTGACTGTGTGTGGAATTCATATTCTTTACCATGAGAAATAAAGATAAATGATCTTGAAAAACTTGACTATTTTAAACTGTTCTACAACGAATTCATCAGAGGTGTATAAAAAGAAAGATCCTACTGAGATTATTTGGATAGGTAGAATTAATGTGCATGTTAGATATTTGTAACAGTTTATTCCTGCGTAAGAAAAATGAGATTTCACCATTCACTGACCCTTTTGTTTTAAATATGAGATATTCTAATGCAAGAACTCTGAAAAATCCTTTTTTAATCACAAGGCCCCATATTACTTAACTCGTATGTCTATGACTCCTCCTCTTTCTGCTCTGCTTTCTTCAAAACTAGCAACTTTTGAAATCTTTTGCCTACATTCACTTGCCTATGCTAGACTGTTAGAAAACTGATCTTCTAATACCCCAAGGGTATGTTGTCCATGTACCGTATATCATATCTTCACTTGACCAAATGATTGTCCTGTCATTGCTCTTCTATCCTTGGATCTTTGCCTGACATTCCCATGCAAATGTGTTTGGCCTCCCTCCACTTGTTTTCACAAGCTATGTTGGGCCATTCAGCTTCCTTATCCTATTTTCTCATTCCTCCCCTTATAATATTAGGAATGTGCCCACTCTAAAATATATATCTGTCAAGTCTAGATTAAAGATGACCTTTGAAATTGAAAGGTCCTTTGGATCAAATTTGCTCTACTCATTATAGAGAATATAGATTAGCAGCATAGCCACCTCAATTTTTTAAAACCTGAACAAGAACATACTAGTTTGCACAAGGCTAGGCTAAGAATAGATTTTCAGTCTCACTTAATCAAGAATAGTTAAAAGGATTTTTTTTTTAATGCTTTGTATGGGGTAGGATTAGCTTCATCTAAAACCAGAAGTTGACAGCTGAACTTTGGGATTTGCGTGTAGATGCCCTGGGGCATTTCATCTGGCCTCGACTGTTGCTCCAATGGGCACTGTTCTCCCAGAAGTCCTTTGTCATATTAGCCATATGGATGTCTTAGACAAACTCAAGCTTTTCAACTGCTGCTGGAGATCTGCAATACTCATCTGACTCCAGCCTTAATTTATATTAAAGCTTCAGGGAAATCATGGCTTTGACTCAGTAGCATAACAATAGATGACTAGTGCCACCCTAAATGCCAAAGATTTCCTGTCTTGTCTTCAGAAACAGCTCTAGAAAGGCACACGTTTCAGCCTAAAGTAGAGGTCTGTATTTTAGCTACAAAACACTTTTCTAGATTGCTCTGAGTTTCCCTATGGTATGATGTGCATGGTAAGCAGCTGGTGTTTAGTTCCCTTATAATCAAGAAAGATGTGCACCTTCAGAGTGCAGTCAATCTTACCTATATAAACATGTCTTAGGTTTGATAACTCATGCCCAAGTGATGCTTATTTGAGAGCTTAACTCAGTGTTTTTCACAGATCCTTCAAGTCAAAGCTTATCAGAAGTTCTACTATAGGCATTATATAAAGATCAAGTGTTGAAGAGAGGCAAAGATCAGCTCTAATGGTGCAATCATTGACAAACAGACCGCAATGAACTACGGAGATAGATTATTGTCAAAAAAAAAATTTTTTTTTTTTTTTCAACCTTTCAATATCCTGCCCAATTTGTTTTTAAATGCTGAGCTAAATAGAGGTAGGCTGCATTTCTGTTCCTGGTATCTCAGCAGCAGAGTGCCTGGGAAGTGCAATTCATTTACACCATTCCCATGCCTTGGGAGGTAATGTGAAGAAAACGAAGGTTACACAGATGCTTCTTTTAGTCTGATACCAAGATGGTGCATTTGCAAAGTTGTAGAAAAAACTATGTCCTGTTGTTTTTGAATTAAATACATAACTCTAGAGACAACCAATGTCTGGTTCTGAATTTTCCCAGAAATTTCTCTTCAGGCTTTTTACCCCAAACACACAGATAGGGTGATATTATTCTCAATATTTCAAATGAATGAGGCCGTTAAAAATAAAAATAATAATAACATCTTGCCTGCTAAGCAGAACTTAAATCTCTATCACTCTTTCCAGGTATCAAACACTTCAGCTGGTGAATGTCACTTCTGCTAAGATTATTTATTTACTGATACTCCCACCTGTAGGAAGTGGGTGAGAATGAAGAATATCTTAATGCCTATGGCCCATGACAATACGCAAAGACTTTCCTGGGACTCACAGATAAGTAGCACAAAGGTGCAAGTAGAAAAATGTATATTTTGCTACTTCTATTAGCAGCCATGATTTGTGTTATCTGTGCAGAAAGGAGACTCAGGGAAGAAAAAAAAGGGGGTTTGACACCCACTTGTATGCCACCTATGGACTTTATAGTTAGAACTGAGTGCAACTACCCACCGAGCTACCTAACCCTTTCCAGCCCCTCTTTTTTAAAGCATGTTCAGGGTCTGAGTTTGCACATTCAGTTCATACCTCTGTAGCTATACACAGTTTTGGATTATCTAACCTGAGGTAAAAAGGATTGAGGGCCAGTATTTCCTATGTTTCTTTTTTTCCATTTCATGTATCTGAGATCTTGGCCCCAGCTGGATGTCCACATTAATTATGGGTCACCTTAGTCTGATTATCATTCCTAGTCACTGAAAAATTGAGGAAAGAGGGGAAGAAACATAAGACTTAGTCACAAGGGTTCAGATATCCACTATTTCTTCATAATGAAGGAAGGAGGAGTGTTGACATATCTTACTACAGTTGTAAGAGAAGTGGATCATTTTGGTGAAAATTTGCATCAAAAGAACTCTGCAGGCCTCACAACATGGAAGTTTACCTAAGAAATAACATGTCATATATCTTTATTAACCATAAATGCCGCAGGATGAAGTCCACAAATACCACTCTTCTATTTTGGCGGAGCTGCGTGGCTCCCTTGCTGAGTGTGGCTATTATGCTCTGGCATGGAGACTAAAAGGTGGGGAACTGCCATGGGTGTTTCTGGCAGCTGTGAGGAGGTGGCTGGAGTATGTTTTTACAGGGACTCACAAGGAACTTTAATGTGAGAGCTACTTCTCCCAGGGATGTAATGGGAATTTGTGGCAATAAAATGTGGCCTCAGGAGGGCCATTCAGATTTTATTAGCTTTTGTGGAAAGATTAAAAACTCATCTAAAGACCATCCCACTTTTGCTTTTCAATTATCCTAACCCCCTGGGCTTCTTGGCCAGCATTTCAGGAAGGAATGCTGTAGTGTGGGCAGGTGATATTTCAGACTTTCCAAGGGCCACACTCATTTGGTCTTGCCACTTCTCCTTCTCCCCTTGCCTCCAGTCTTAATCATCTTCCCTCCTTCCTAACACACAAACACATACATGCACACAGCTCCTGATTGTGCACAGGACTTTCCGTGCTAATAAGAATACCCATCTGCTTAGTTTAAGATCCTAAACTGGAGGCAGACAATGGCAGAGTTTAAATACAGGTACACACCCGAAGTCTGCTATTTATGCTGGGAAAAGAAGAGATGTTTGAAAACATTTTGCTCCACTCAGACTCTCTCTGTCACTGAAGTCAGACCTTCTCTTTCCCCCATACTGCCCTCCCCACCCCCACTCCAAAAGGCAAGAAATTCTTTGCCCATCTCTCTCAGCCTTAGTGAAAGGAACATTAGCAATGCAGAGACTTCTTCACATATAACATCAGTAAGTTTTCTACTTCTGTGCATTGCAGAGAACTACTAATTCAAACCTTTCATGTCTGTGTGGGTACACACCACTTTCTCACTTGGCAGCAGTCAAATGAATCCCTGTTCTGTGGTAGCCAGACGCCAGGTGCTCGGCTCATGCTGCTGGCACCAGTCCTTACCCATGGCACAAGGAGGAAGAGTTGCTGCTGCATCTCCACAAAATGGGGGTGTGTTTTGGCTAAAACCAAGTGTGTAAGTGGCCTCAGCAGTCTTCTAAAGACACTTGCTGATTAGCATACTCCCTAAAAAACCAGCTCATTTTGATAGAAGGCTGCTGTTATAACTTCCTATGGTTGGCTGGAGTTTCACCAGTTCTCATAAGGTCAGTAGTTTGGTTAGTTGAACGTGGGAAGCCTCCAAGGAAAACTAGTGGCATGTAGGATGCAGTCCTGGCAACTCTATTTTAGTCTTCTGCCTGAGCCTATAGGAGTGATATTCTAGCAAAACTGTTCTGTTGAGGCAAAATGCCAAATCCCCCATAACTTTGTATGTAGAAGGTTCATTGGGCATTTTCCTCTTGATCATTTTGTGATCTGATGGTAGGAACAGCATCCAATCTCTGATGTTTACATTCACATTAGTGACTTGTTGTACTGAGAACTTGGAAAGGGGAGCAGAGAAAAATCTCAGTATTTGTATAGGGCCTACGGATATAAGCTCCTCCTTTAGTCAAGGGGTATATGATGAAGTCAAATGAAGAAGATGAAAAAAGGCATTTTATCTGGAGGCCTGAAGTGGCTTATGAGGACCTAAACTTGTTCTCCCCAGCTTGAAATTTTTCCCAGTTTGAAAATAAAACTAAAATCCTAGAAATTCCTCCTCTAAAGGGCAAGTGGAATACATCTCTGGCTTGCTTTCAACAACATTAAGAAGTGGGGGATAGGGGGGAATAAAGCATAAACTTTGTCCTAATTTGTTTTGGCACGTTGCCTGTAATGTTATTTATGCACTGCTGCACAGTGGGTTTGTTTCAGCTTACATCTCAGGTGTGGAGAAGCCAATTCCTTCAGTTTGCTACCCAAATGATAAGTCCATCCATGGCTTTGAGGAAATGGACTGGTTTACATGACTTCAGCAAGCTGGCTTTCAAGACACTCACCTCCACAGCCTCATAGCTAGAAGCTTTTTCAAGCCTCCCACACTCATGGTCAAGCCCTGATTGCCAGCTGGAGTCCGTGCGATATTTGCTATGCAGAAGTGTCCATCTGAACTCTTTCTACCCAGACTCCCTTTCCAGTGAAGGGGGAGAATGAACCATTTCTCAGGACTGTATGTGCCGTCCCAGCATCAGTATGTGAAATGCACCACAGAATCACAGAATCA
>VXAL01006597.1:67305-90600 GCA_013399475.1 Chauna torquata | reverse complement strand
TTTGTTCAGCTTTTAAGGAGAAAGATTTTCCGTAAGTGAGAAGCAAAGGGTTCCTACAGTGTTGACAAACCAATGAAATCCGTAACAGACAATTTAATCATCATATTCTGTTTGTATACATAATCATATGTACATATTTTGGTTATCTTAGGAGTTCAGTTCCATAATTACCAATATTTTTCTCTATTAGAGTCTATCCTTTTTCTAGGAAGTAGAAGTTACATCAACCAGTTTACACTCATTATAGGTTATAAATCTGTAAAATGCTACTACAGACAATTCTTAACGACATATATATTTAATGAATTGTATGGAGTAACAAGTTATCCAACAGCATATGTGCATAACACCTTACCTTACATTTTACATTAAAATGGCTGGCCAGCTCAGCTCAGATGCCATTTCTCTTTTCCTCTCACTCTCTAGAAAAGAATATAAATATAATAATACCCATGAAAATGTAGTGAGAGATTTGTAATGTTTACAGACTAATTAGAATCATTAAATTAGTGAAGAGGTTTGAAATGGTTAGTGGATCATTTGCAAACTCTTTTTCTCTACTACAGAAATTATCATTTGTATCTTACTTTCCATTTTAACACCATCATCTCAATCCTCCTCTTTAATATCAGTAAGTGCAAGAATACTGAACTGTCCTTCAGAATGTAATTTAAATCTTCTTTCTAATCTGCCTTCAAAAATATTAGAGAAAAAAAAAATCACTACTGTTTCAAAACAAATACATTGACACTTTGTGAAAAAAGAAAAAAAGGTATAAATAAATAAATAAATAATCCAAACATGACAGTAAAATGTCATAAAATTTTATCAGACAAATTGGTTGAAAAAAGTCTCGCCAGCATTTGTTGTTCCTTTTCTTTGTATTGCAGTGCCCCCCGCAGGTGTAAAAAAGCCTCTGTTTCTCCATAGCGTTTTCTTTAGCTCTTGGAGTGGAGCATTTCATCAATCAGAGAAAGACAGGAATTCCAAAAACCCTGCTAATTACAAAACATTGTTTGAATCACAGAACAAATATATAAAACAGAAAATGGAAGGCAGAGGAAAAACAAAGTTGATCTATGCTGTATCTTATATGGAGAAGACTATGCATAAGACACAGGAAGGAAACAGAAACAAATAAACAAACACCTCACAGGGGGCTAAGGAAAACTTCTGTCCTGGCTTGTACTCTGTAGGTATCAAGGGTTTTAAGCTGTAGGAGAATATGAACGTCCTCTCATGAAATTTAAATCCCAAACACTTCTGGCCTCAGTCTTAAATGATCTTCATGTTGCTATTACTTTTCTTAAACAAACAGAAGAGAAAAAGTAGATGAAGTGTCTCAGGATGATATGTGTTGTGAACTACCTACCCGCTCTCAGTAGCATATCACCAACGTATGTTAAGCATGAACCTAGATCACTGACTTTATGTGATTACCATCATATTTCAGTACATATTTTGACAACCAATGTATGCTCATACCCCTTTGATAGGATTGAGATAGGGAACTATAGAGCAGACAACTGAAAGGCTGAAGAGGTGATGAAACCCAAATGAGGTCTTGATGTCACTCAACAGCAGTTGTGTTGGCATGATTAGAGTGATTACTGGTCTATCCTAACTGCATTGTTAAAAAGAAGTAAACTCTGGGATTTGTGGAAATTGTTCACAGACTAGTAGCTTCATTAAAGATGTATGTCAAAAAGGACACAAAGCAAGGAGATTTCATTGTTTTTGTTGGTAGGTGACATTTGATTGTTAGATGTGTCACATTTCCTACTTTGTTAAACTCTGGAAGGGTGCTAAGCAGAAACTTCATGAAATAATTACAACATAATCACACCAGAAAGGGCACAAGCCAGGCAGGAAGGAGAGGCACAGCTCAGGCAGGAAGGAGTGGATACAGTGGTTTCTTCATTTTTGTGGAACATACACAGGCTCATTGTAGAGATACAACAGAATCCACAGTACATATGCATAACATAGAGGAAGCTTCCATCTTAGTCTCCAGGCATGGTCCTTTGTCCACCCCACTACCACAAATTTGAAATATGATGGCTAAAAACTACTAAATTAATGCCTTCATGTTGTTGACTGTTCTGCAAATGAAGATGCTTCCATATAAGTAGTCATTAAACTAAATTAAAAGAATGGTAATTCAGCTGCAGCTGAAGCTATATATATATACTATATATTACAAAGATGAATAATCAATGCTCCAAAATACTTTTGTATTTACAAGTAGTCTTTGCTAATTTTAAATTGACTTGGTCTTCAGTGGACTTTGAAAGAGTTGAAGAGTGCATTCTAGCTGTAAGACTTTAATTAAAAACTTTTTCCTTCAATTACATACTTAGCTGTTGTAGTTGATTAATTAGTAGTCACTGATCAAGTTGGCCACATGCTGCTTTTTTCTACCAAATAGTCATACATTCCAGGCTTTGGAATTGAGAATACATTCATAAAATTAGACCACAGAAATTTGATTAAGGAAATGTCAATAAGCAGATTTAGCTCAATCTCAGATTTAGAGATCTCAGCTTATGAAGTGAGGGGCTACAGTGCAGCAATGGTGTTAAAAATATATATCTACTGAGATACAGTACACATAAATGCATATACATACCTGCACATATATATGGACCTGACCTTCAGTTCTGAACTATTTAATAACTGCACTAGGCTTTATCTGTCTTGAAAATTAAGATGTCCACGTGGAATTTGATTCTCCTTAACCCTGCTAACAACAACAGATTCATTCAGCATGTATACTGTGGAAACAGAAGAGTATAAGCTTTAGAAAAGGGGGGCAGTTGTCATAGGTAAGTACTTTTCTTAACTTATGGCTTCATCTAGGGTCACCTGCATCACCTGCTTTTCTACTCACCTTTCTTTTATCTCTATATACTTGCTTTTCCTTTCAGTTGTCTTGCTGACTACTACTTCAGACACTTTTTCTTCTTGCCATTAGTGGAGAAGTGTCTATTAAAACTGAAAGACACTGGGTCTTGACTTAAGATGGTAGATGAGGACAATACTAGATCAACATCTTTCTTTAGGCTCCGTAAAGAGGTGGCCATTTCCTATGCATACCTCGGACCCAAGGTTTTGTTGTCTTGGGATCAAATTAAACACCTCAGTAATTAATGAGTTTTTTAGTATATCTTAGTCCTTGCAAATTGGATGCCAGCAAACGACCCATTTGGTCATAGTTCAGTTTTCAGTATGGGTCAACCACCCTAATTAGTTAATTTAATGTGTATCATATTTTTTTTTAATTCAAATCCTAAGCAGCGTAATTAAAGAAAATAACATATGTGAAGCAATGCTTTATTTGCTAAGCAAATACATAGGGTTAAATCAAAAGATATTTTTAATTGGCCTGAAGATAATTGGAAATTCTAGAAAGAATTGGCTGCAGACTTAGCTTACCTAAGCACTCTTACACAAGAATACAAAACCACAATAAAAAAAAAATAAACAGCAACACAAGTAAAAACATTTTAGAATGAAATGTAAAGGCTTCTCAATTATCCTTTCTGTTCAGTGCTGAAGATACACATGAGGTTAGTAAGTAAAACTTATTTAAATTACTTTTCATGATTCATGTCATTAAATTTGATTCTTCTTACTGAATTTTAGATACCTACCTTTGGTCAGATGAAAATAATGCTAAGTATCTGGAAGGAAGTTGCTTAGTCAAAACTGTTGTTCAAGGCTCCCTCTGTAGGGAGTCGGACAGAAATCTAAATTGGGATGAGGCAACCCATCCTGTGACAGACATCTAAAAGGGCAATGGCATTGATTGTCACCTGAAGATGTCCATCTCCCTTTCCCCATAAAGTAATCCAGAAAGTTATATCAAAAATAAAAAGCAAATAATTTTGGTTTTCAGTGAAAGTTTTGAGAAATAGAAGAGGATTAATGCACTCTTCTCACATAATGAGAAGAATGTCTGAATACAATTAGATATACGGTGCTTTAAGTGTTAAAAAAAAAGACAGGAAAATCACTGAATAATCAGAATTAATGGATGTACAATGGATGCATGGAAGGAATCACACTGGGTTCATATAAGGTCCATAGCACCATGGACAATCAGTACATAAAACAGTTAAAATTGTTGCCTGAGAAATGACAACATACATACACTTTTGCTTAAGGAATTACTGATAGAAAAATTGAAAGGGAGATATTATATTGAAAATTCTTAACCCTTAGAAAAAAACTGCAATTGTATTTATTTCAATATTTTTAAAGGAATCATATTTAGTGACATGGTTTAATTAGTGACATGGTTTAATGATGGACTTGGCAGTGCTAGGTTAAAGGTTGGACTGGATGATCTTGGAGGTCTTTTCCAGCCGAAATGATTCTATGATTCTATGATTCTATATATTGCAAATGCTTGTGATCAGGAACATACAGTAATTTTAATCTGTGTCTCTGGAATGAGAAACAGCTATTAATGAAAAAAATATTTATTATTATTTTGGTTGGCCAGACTGGATCCCAGACATTGTTGCCACATCAGCTACACAAAAATAATGTGCCAAAACAAGACAGCTTGTGGAAACAAGTGACCAAAGAGTTAGGAAGGAGAAGAGAAAGAGGGACTCCCCTCTCAACAGCAGTACAGTTCTGCATAGGTTTTAAGGCTTCTGGTTGCAGGGAACTAGATACAGAGGGCAAGAAGTCTCTCCCACCTCTGCATAATATCGGAAGTACTTAGAAACTGAAGACAAATAACTAACAACTTATGGAAAAAAAAAAAAGGTTGAGAGCAAAATCATAATGAATCTAACCTAGATTAATATTCTTCTATAATCAGTAAATAAAAACGGACCAGAGACTATGTTTGAGTTCAGCAACTACACATTATTAACCACAGCACTAATATTTTGCTATAATACTGGAAGTCTTTGAAATTAAATCCTTTAAGGTATGTGTGGGTGAAAGTGAATCAGCTTCCCTGTGCAGCACTGACAATATCCAGGTAAATTGTTGCCTGAAATTATAACCACTTTCAGATCATAAACATTTTCTTAAAGTTCATAATGCTATAAATTAAACTCCAGTATAATTTGGTTGTATTTAGCTTTCCTAGCAGTCAAAAGATTGTGGCTGTGTTACTGAAAGGAGAACTGAAGCAAACAAAAGTAGTGACTTTTACGTTCATATGCTTGGCTCATGAAGATTTGCTTCTCTGCTGGTGCATAAAAAAATATACTCCATCTTTTCCTTTTCAGAGACAGCCAAAAGCTGGGCCTGTATTCATATCTTAGGTTAACCTCTTCTACTCTGGTAAACAATTCTGACATCAACAATGACATTTGATGCTCAGAGATGGGAGTGTATGGTTGGTGTGCAACAGCAAAGGGCTCTAATACGCTATCCAGGCCAAGTTCTGTAAAGTTCTAATGCTTTTTCTTAAAATCATTAGAAAAAGTTTCATTTGAATAAAGTCTATGTGCTGGTTTTTTTGCATACAAACAGCTCAAAGGCTGTGTTGTTCCATTAGCTGAGAGAAGAAAGATACTTGCCTATGTTTCTGAATTCATAATGAACCTTCTCACACATCTCCCTGGAGAAAACATCAGCAATACTTTTTCTGAATTCAGCCTGAAGGCATCTATCTGTCCTTTCTGACTGAAAGTGCTGAAAATTAACCAAACATTTAAAAAGATGTTTCATTCTAGCTTTACAAATACTGAACATTGAGATCTGGCAGATCAGAGATAATAATTGGAGTAAGTAGGACTCTTGCTCTAGAACAATCAAGCAGCCATGGAATTTTGGACTGACTAACTTTCTTAAAAGTTAGAAATCTAGTTCCATAGTACCTTTTGCTTGGTTTAATTTAAAATATGATCTATTTTTTATTCAAAACACTAAAGCAGAGGAAACTAGAGCTTCAATAAAGGTTATATAGAGGTACAGCCTTTCAGAGCACCTGGTGAGATAGCCCTAAAGTCCTATTTTTGAAATAAAATAGCTACTACAGTATAAGATCCAAGCTACTACAGTCTTAGAAGTGTGACATACACAGATCAGTATCTGACATCAAAAAGTGAAATAGCTGCTGTTATTTCTGCTGTTGGTTGGCATTCTTACTAATGGGGTAATTTTTTCATAGATACATATTAAATGTTCGGAACTGAATCCAAATTCTGTTTTGCTTCAAAGTTGTTTTTTTTTTTCTTTTTTTTCTTTTTTTTTGTCTTACAAATTTACAGTGCCATGAAAGCTTTTCAATTTTAAATCATAGAAATCAGGCAGGCAGAGATCAGTTGTACAGAAAAGGGAAATATAATGGGAGGTATGCCAACCTACAGTCAAATACATTTGTCCTGAGAACATTATAATACAGACTGAACTATTTCAGCAGTAGGCTAAAATTATGGAAGTTTTTCTGGTTTGAGAATATTTGCACTTCACACTCTGAGCCAAGCCTAAGTAAATTTCTTCATCTTGCACAACTCATAATTACATGGTAAGAATGATTTCCTCCTGGATTCACTTTATTTGAGAGCATAAATATCCAGAAACTGCCAAAATATAATCTGTCAATCTTAATTTAAAATTCAATAAAGCAGACTCTAAAGGACGATAAGCAAAATTCTTTTGTAGTAAAAATGCCTGAGGCAAAAAGTACTAAAATTACTTTTAGTATAAGAAAGTAATATACAAGAAGAAGATTTTTGCCCTACATCATTACAAGAATGTCGGATTTTTGCTGAATGAACTTGAAGGTTTTGTAGCACAAGGTCTATATGGCCACATGGTAGATTTACAGCATTTTACCATCTGACAGAGCTTACCCTTCAAAAACTCTCAGTCACATGAATATTATCTGAACGTGGGCTGTCAAGACAAGTATGGAATGTAAACAAATAACTGCAAATTTAATTACTTTTGGAAGTTCATCTAACTCCTAAAAAAATATTAATCAGTGTACTCACTGATTTAAACAGAGTGGCATCACAGTCTTTGTCCATGAAGGTCTCACCCAGGTTAAAACAGTACAAGTGACAACAGAAGGAATGGGGTTACATCATGCTGGGGTTACATCAGGCTGGTGACCAGTCCCTAGTGGGGTTCCACAGGGCTCCATTTTAGGGCCAGTTCTCCTCAATATTTTTACAAATAATCTGTACACAGGACTCAAATGCATACTAAGTAAGTTTGCAGATGATACTAAATTAGGAGGAGCTGGTGACTTCCTCAAGGGTAGAGAGTCCTTGCAGAGAGATCTTGACAAATTAGAGAGCTGGGCAATCACCAACCACATGGAGTTCAACACGAGCAAGTGCCAGATTCTGCACCTTGCACAGGGCAACCCTGGCTATATGTACAGACTGGGGGACGAGAGGCTGGAGAGCTGCCCCACAGAAAGGGATCTGGGGGTTCTGGTCAATAGCAAGTTGAACACAAGTCAGCAGTGTGCCCTGGCAGCCAAAAGAGACAACCGTATCCTGGGGTGCATCAAGCATGGCATTGATGGCCGGTCGAGGGAAGAGATTATCCCATTCTACTCTGTGCTTGTGCGGCCTCACCTTGAGTGCTGTGTGCAGTTTTGGGCACCTCAGTATAAGGACATGAAACTATTACAGAGGAGGGCTACAAAGATGATGAAGGGTCTAGAGGGCAAGACATATGAGGAGCAGCTGAGGTCACTTCGTTTGTTCAGCCTGGAGAAGAGGAGACTGAGGGGAGGCCTCATGGCGGCCTGCAGCTTCCTCATGAGGGTAGCAGAGGGGCAGGCGCTGATCTCTTCTCTCTGGTGACACGACAGGACCCAAGGGAACGGCATGGAGCTGTGACAGGGGAGGTTCAGGCTGGGTGTTAGAAAAAGGTTCTTCACCGAGGAGGTGGTGGGGCACTAGAACATGTACAGGGCACTAGAACATACATGTACATAACTACATGTATATATTAAAAAATAAACGGTATATGCTGTAGACTTAATATTTTATTTGTCATGGTACTTACCCCTACTTATGCCGAAGTAACACTCAAAATGTCATGATTAAGGCAGGGGGTCTAACTCTTCCTGATAGTTGATATTCTAAACAGAGCCACACCATCAAACTAATTTATGACTAGAGCAAAGGAAATTCTTTTATTCATTCATGTCAGTGGCAAAACTCCCACTCAGTGTGATCAGGATTTGATCCTGTTGACAATAGTGGCCAACATGAAATGAAATGAAACGAAATGAAACGAAATGAGTAAGTAGTAAGTAACAGGTAGAATGTTGTGGACTTCAACATGTAAGATCCTTTGGCTTAAAAAAGCCATAAGCTTCTCTGTTATGATGAACATTAGGTCTGTAGTCTAGAGACTTGGACAGATGTATAATGTAGTCATTCTTACCTGTCATTCTCTTGAAATATTATGAGAGCTTTTTCTTTTTTTCTACAGATCTTTACATGTCCTTGTTCTCTGCTTCCAAGAGTTCAGCCTGAGATTCAGACTAGAACAGGCTCCCCAGGGCAGTGGTCACAGCACCGAGCCTGCCAGAGTTCAAGAAGTGTTTGGACAACGCTCTCAGACATATGGTCTGATTTTTGGGTGGTCCTGTGCTGAGCCAGGAGTTGGACTCAATGATCCTTGTGGGTCCCTTCCAACTTGGGATATTCTATGATTCTATGATTCTAACCTTGTGCTTCAGTAAGGTTGCAAGGGCAAAGAACTATTTTTGCCCTTAGATTTTTAAAGGTCAGTTACCACTCCTGAAAGCATTGAACCCAAATAAATTTAACTGAGGGTTTTTTTGAAGCTTACACGTTCATGCAAATGTGCAAAGACTGACCGATAGCATAATTCCAAAAATTATAGTTTTATTATTTCTCAAACAAACATAACTTTATAATTGCTCAAGGAAACAAAATGGTTCAAAAAGACTTCAATATGCATTTGAAGGCTGTGTACCTATTAAAATATCATAAAATGTACTTTTCCCTGACAGCTGTGCTGACTGCTTAAGAGGAAATAAAAATGCTACTCCCTTCTTCCTTAGGTTCTGTGAATTCCCATGCAGTCAGAGAGAAGCACAGATAGCTCATCTTTCAAATATCTTCCATATTCACCTATTGCCCACATGAAAGAGGCAAGTAAGACAAAGCCTCTTTTAAAAATATGTAAAAATACATTATTTTATTCACATCCTCCAAACACCATGTGTAAGATGTACATCAGGGGTTCTAACTCTGAGCTGTCATTACTTTTCCTGTATATTCTGTATGCATCTTTGCCTACAACTTGTATTTCTCACAAGGATGGTGATCATGAAGATTTTCATGTATTTTAAAACTAACAGGAGTAACTTGTTTACAATACAATAGCGACAGAAGAGATTTTGTTTGTTTATTTTGTCACTAACTCTTCCAGCAAGGAGAACTGCTGTCCAGTAAAGACAAAGCTTGAAATGAAATATTTCGACTTAAAGAGTTAGTCTTATGTTACTTTAACTATCTGAACTTATGAGATGCTTTCAATAGTTCATGCTCAAATTATTCATAAAGCAATTGTAACCCATCTCTAATGACGATTCCAGGAACATATTTGCATATTCAACTTGGTGTTATTGCTCCAGTTCAACAAGTGCTTGGAGATATCTATTCACTGTCTTGTAAATTACAAAAGAATGAATTTAAAATACGATTTTTACTAATTAATTACTTTAATGAATATTTAGGGATATTTTTGACATGATCAAAACCAATAGGAAATACCATAAAATTAAGTTTCTGAAATTATATTCAGTTCCAGAAGGTTAACATTTTACCATTGTGCTTCATTTTTGGTTTCCAAAGTTGTAATTTTTTTGCAACAAAAATTTAATAAAAATAATTGGTTGGAAATTAGATTATTACCAAATACAAAAAACATAAAAGAAATGAGGCAGTGCCAGTAACTCAGAGCAAAATCACAATATTGAGCCACATTCAGATACCATGCAATGCCAGCATCGATACACTACACATTGATGTCAAAAGTCATCATGGGCCATTTGCAGCATTTAAGACTTGTCATAAACTAGCAGATTATATTGACAGCACTGTGATATTTTTAAGTGTGTTTGTAAGGAAAGAAAACATTTTTTTGTTCAAATTTCACATGTAAGGCTGTATGAATGAAGGCACTCTGAAATTATTTTGTTGTTCTAAAAGTGCTCTGGTCTCCCGCAGGCTTCCTAGCAGTGACAACCACCTGCTAGGGTCTGAGCACAGTTTGGGCTGAGACATGCAGACTCTTTGCTTGTAAGCAAAGAGTTTGCAACTCCTCGTTCATGTTTAGGACTCCTGGGAACCAGGGTCAGGAAATCACCATTTGACGGCTGCTTCTGCTGTTTGCTGCCACATGTAGCCTGGATTCAGAGAGATGTGACCTTTCCCCTCCTCTGCAGTGGAAAACACTGTAAGTTGCTTATGCAAGAGGTTTGTGCAAAGGCTCCTGAGGATACACAGCAAGAGAATATAATCAGGCAGGACTGCCATACAAGGACACAAGGATTTTTCAAAAAATTGTTTTTACCTATAGCAGCAAAACCATTCAAATGAAAACTTATTTAAAAATTCTCAGGTCTGGGATGGCATTTCTGGTGGAAGAGCAAGGCCTCTCCCCAGAGTGATTTCATGGTTAGACAGCGGTCTTCTTTCTAAGACCAGTTCTGCCCCATCTGGAACAGATTTCACCTCAGGTCAGCTTTTCACCACTTAGCTATTTCAGGGTATGTATATTTCCACAGTTTCTATTGGAGCTAAGCTATTTAAATGCCTACAGAATGTAATCCCTGTATCAAGAAAAAAATGTCAGATGTGGGAAACAAGACGACCAAATGGGAATTTTTATGTCTAGAATTCACACCTTAGAAATATTTAGAAAGCAGTAGCACTGACAACGTAAGTTAATTGATATAAGCAGAGAGGTTTTCTTACCTTTTTCACATAAGTCTTATTTAGATTGTTCTGGAGCATCATCACTATATGCCACAGCAGCAAGCTTTCCTTTTGTCTCAGAATAACTTATGTTAGGCAGAAAACAGTATTACCGAATAACATTTAATCAAAAAACTCTGCTTTGTCAGGGCAAAATCTTGATCTCCTAGTAGATGATGTTATCAGAATAACCCCAATTTGTTCACATTTACTTCTCAAGCAAAAATTAAGTGGATCTGCCAGAAAAAGTTTACTACAGCAGTCATGTTTAGCAAAGATATTCCAGAAAGTGGCAGATTCAATTTTCCAATTTTTAAGACATCAAATAGTTTAAAGTAAACATTACTAAATTGTTGATATTTCACAAACCTCTCTGTCTGGCTTCAGTTCCTTACTAAATTCCTTTGAGTGTGGTATCTGTTAGCAGTATTTTGTAGTCATGTTTGGAAAATGGAGGGCATATAAAAAACATTCAGCACATGAACTTCATGCAGGTTGCTCTGAAGGACTGAAATGTTACATCTATTTTTGCCTCCTCTTTTAACTATTTGCTGCATTAATCATAGAATCATTTAGGTTGGAAAAGACCTTCAAGTTCATCAAGTCCAACCAACAGCCTGACCTACCAAGTCCCATGTCCCTTAGTGCCCTGTCAACGCATCTCTTAAATACCTTGAGGGACCAGGACTCCACCACTTCCCATGTTTCACTTAAAATAACTTCACACAACCAACAAATCCACCAACGTTTTTATATTGTATTTATAAACAAATAACTATTACAAGATCTCCAAATCATTCAAGAGCACACTTACTATAAACATGCAGTCATTGTGTCAGACTGGTAGTAGAATTCTCAGAAAGGAAAGCTCCTGCAAACTAGTCAGATTTATAGCTTTGCCCTATCTCTAATGTACAGTACAAGTTAAATCTGACCTTGATATATTACAATAATGTAGAAAGAGCTTCAATTAGCAAGTGTTATACAAATGTTGTTCAACGCCTTTAACATACTGCTGCAAAGTATCATTCCAATAACGTCTGTTGCTCATTTTACAGTGTTGGAGATTATTTTAGCCAGTAAAGCTTATTGACATAAAATATCAGGTGAAATATAGAGCTGAAGGAGCTGTGGAGCTAAAGCAGAACTCAGAAGAGACAGATACGGTATTTTAAATAATGATCCAATACCAAATGTGCCAAAACAGATCCTATGAACATGAATGAAGATCATTTTGGCTTATCATTTCCTGTACATAGAATCTCTTCTTCAGTCTCACCAAGCCCTTTCCTACTGCCCTGCTCAGCAGTTTTTCTCTTGCTTTGCACTGAACTTGCCTAAATTCCTTGCAAAGAGGTTACTTTTATATAAAGAAGAATGTTTTGTCATAGTAAATCAACAAATAACTTTCTCTTCACAGTCTAGTACTGTTTTGGCCAGAAAATGAGACATTTAAGTTAAATGTTAGTGCTGGTGTAGTTATATGTTACCGGATAGTACAAAGAGATCGTGCTTTTGAGGTATGCTACCTGGTGAAATAAGAGGACAAGACACTTCAGTAACTAAATGCCATTTGCGAGCAATTTGGGGCTGTGCTGACCCTTCACATACTGCCTGCATGGAAAGAGGATGCTATGTTTTTACAGGGAGGGGAGACAGTTGCTCATATGGACATCAAAAGTGGCCCAAAAAAGCTGAAGCGGTTGCCTATGTCCTTACTCTGGGAATATGGCATTTTCCTCAATTCCTTTTTGGATTTTTGCAAAGATCATACTCCTGACTATGTACAGGAATCGAAGTCTTATCTGTTCTTTTTACCTCTCTATTCATAGAAACAAACAAACAAACAACAAAGATGAAAATGCTTTAATATGTTTTGAAAGCTCTATTTTAACATCCAAACATTGGTTATGTCTGCCAACTCAGTTATGACCATTTCAATTCTGAATTGCTAGCTACAAAGAATTAATGAGGCTTAACTAATCCATAATCATATTTATACCATTAGTTTATTTAGATAAATTTTCTTTACTTTTCCTATGTAGACAAAAGTTTAGCAGAGATTAATAAACTGATAGAAAGCATATTACAAAAATTATAGTGGCAATTAGCTTAATTAGTCACAGAAAGACAAATGCTGTTAGAAGCAACTCTATTTCTAGAAATGTCACATGCAAAATGTAGTGGATTCATGGGAAAGATTGATAAAGAGGTACGATGTAAGCATACTCATTAAGTTCTCCACTTTACATGCCTTCAACTGGTTTAACGTGAAATGTAAAGAAGACAAGATAAAATGATGGGAAGGTAAGATAAAGGGTCAAAAGCTGACAGATGGCAAGAAAATGGAAAAAGCAGGTGAAAAAGATGATTTCTGGTAACTGCACATGCAATACATTATGCAATACAGGGAAGATATCAAACGTACAAAGATTTTAAAGTCTTTTCCAATTACATAAAACCATATAATATTTTTGCAAGGGTACTACAGAACTGGGAAAGAAATAAGATAAATTCAAAAATAATCAAGCAAAAATTTAGTAACTTATCAATCTGGTAGACTTTAAATATTAGGGACTGTGAAAGATGCAAAACACCTAACTATTTGGATATTGAATTGGAACTCGGAAAGGAATGGCAGAAGCCTACACATCAACAGCAATGATTATGAGCTGTTACTGTCTGCAAACACATCTCTTCTCATTCCTCTAATGAATCCCAGTCATATTTTAATAGAGAAAACAACAAAACAACACCTGCAAAAGGGTTTGCAAAGGAAGAGGTAGGGAAAAGAACACAGGCATGTCAGTTGTGAATCTGAACAACAGCATCCATGCAGGCTGTGACAAGAGAAGAAAGATGGAGTGCAAAAGTAGAGAGTTTAAATAATGTCTAAGGAAATGAAATGAGGCAAATTGTAAGCAGCTGGAGTGATTTAACAGCAATGTGCCATTCCCCTTCTATGGTGTCCATTTTTCCAACTCCATTTTCTGTTTAATGGATGTGACTTCAGGTTTTGCTCTCTGGCTTTCACATAGTAATTCACCTCACCTCAGAATTACAAATGATGGCGGACTCAGCATTTGGCAGCCAAGGGAGTGTACACTATTGCCAGGACAGAAGTTCATTTTGCCAAACTGAATACATTTACTTCTGAAGAGGTTTATTAGACCTTCCTCAATTTCAATAAAGAAAAAAATAAGCAGTTTTAGAGAATGATTCATTTAGCATATTTTAAAATTCTACTTTAGGATGAAATTAATTCCTTTCCAAAAATACCTGTTTCTCCTCTCTGACCAGTGAGGCAGCTCAGAATGACTAGCTCAAATATCCATGTCTAGACTTTAGCCTACGTCTGCTTTCTTTTGACGAATCCCACTCAAGATGTCAAAAACTGAGAGGGGAAACATAAAAATGACTGGTTATATGAAAACAAACACACCCAAATTTGCTGGGCTTATTATGAAAGATATGGACATTTATGAAAGATAACTCAGTATCAAACAACATGCATATATTTGGGCTACTTTTATGTGGGGAAAAACAAACAAACAAAAAACTTTTGTTTCCAGGAGAATAAAGACCAAGAGCAGTTCTAGACTGAACAGAAATCTTCATTGTCACTTAGGTTTTTGGTTTCAGCTATAATAAAAACAAGCAAAAATAGAAAAAAAAAAAAGAGAGAAAAACCACTACCCCTGTTCTGACTACTAGCTTCAGAAAATACTGCTACATTTTGTTCAACAGGGCATAAGACTGCCAGGAAACTTTTAAAAACAATTTGCAACATATGACAAAAGTCTGTTTTACATTTGTAGATTTTATAATGATTTCTTGTTGTTTTTGTTGCTGATGTTATCTGTTCCCTCAAATTAATCACCTGGCAATATTACAGAATCATAGATTCCTGGAATGGTTTGGGTTGGGAGAGATCTTAAAGATCACCTAGTTCCAAAACCCTGCTGTGGGCAGGGACACCTTCCACTAGATCAGGTTGCCCACAGCCCCATCCAACCTGGCCTTGAACACTTCCAGTAATAGGGCATCCACAGCTTCTCTGGGCAACCTGTTCCAGTGCCTCACCACACTCAGAGTGAAGAATTTCTTCCTTATATCTAATTTAAACCTGCCCTTTCTTAGTTTATAACTGTTGCCCCTTGTCCTATCACTACACTCCCTGATAGAGTCTTTCCCTGTCCTTCTTGTAGGTCTCCTTTAGCTACTGGAAGGCCACTATAAGGTCTTCCTGGAGCCTTCTCTTCTCCAGGCTGAACAATTCCAACTCTCTCAGCCTGTCTTCATACAAGAGGTGCTCCAGCCCTCTGAACGTATCTTTTTTTAGTATTTTTATTTAGAAAAGATTTGCATTTCAGACTTCTGCTTGACTCCTTGGCCAGATCAAAAGTACTATGAAAGTGGGAACTGGAAAAGGCAAATGACATTTATGTTGGCAATATTGATCCATAAGGACAAGACAAAAGCAGCAGTGCCATCTACTGTTCAGACTTTAACTATGAAACTCGTACGAGCTGATGGGGTGGGAGTATTTTTGCAGCTTATAACTATCTTCCTCTTGTATTACCCAGATAATGAGTAACCTCCAGTGTTCTTGCTTTGTGTGTTTGTTCTCTTAACCCTCAAGTGTGTTACAGATGGATACATGTGTACCCATGAGCATATTACAAATTTTCTGTTGAGATCACCATCAGTGAAACAAGCATTATTAGAGTTACTCCTTAAGACACCACCCTAAAAAGTTGTAAGCTTTAGATTCTCCTCTTGTAAAATTACTACTGTATTCCAACAATATACAAGTCTCTAAGTGTAGGATACATGCTAATTGTTTAAGCCCTCTGACAGTTGGTCTTCTAAATCAACAAGCTTGCATATCTGAAGAAGAGAGACCATTCAGAGGGTCGTTTCATCTTAAGATATGATATCAGCTGATTTAGCTTACTGCAAAGGAACATCAATGTTAACTTTGCATTAAAGACATAAAAAAAAAAACAATTTTTCGGGGTGGGGGGAGCAGAATGAATAGGGCTTAGACAGAAAACAGGAAGCGCCTCTATTCACTGTCATTCTTTTTGAACAACCTCCTTGGCACATTTGCAGTGTGCAACAATGAAAACGAAAGATTAATTTTACAGGCTAACTGCCAGTGAAGGAAAATTTTCTAGTATAAAATAGCCAGTTGTATACCACAAAGGACAACCAAACTCTTATCTTACTTGCTCCATCAGTGACACGATCATAATCAATATTGAAAATGACTTTTTAATCTTGCAACTAGTAAATAATGTAAACATGTAAAGGCTCAAACTAAACTCTCAGAGACTGTTGGGAGATGTAATGTTGCTAAAAGGCTGACCTAGTAGAGTATATAGGAAGCAAAATCAGCTCTAATGCATGATTTACATAATGCTAATTTAGATGGATGAGGTGTTTGGAAACCGAGGAATAACTATCTTCTCTTTGATATTGAGAAGTAACTTGAACATGTCATCTTTGGAGTAGACAGCAGCTGTGAGTCAACCCAGGGGAAATCTTACGCTCAGTCTTCTGTTAGCTGGTGTTACTCCATTTTTATTGAAAGAATGTTCCAGATAAAGCGTAGAGAGGGGAATAAAAATGAAGTGTATCTTGCCTATTCAGCTTCAACAAACTCAATTTAAGTGGCAGCCAAGTGATAAACTGGGGGCAAAACTTTGAACAGGCAGAAATTAAGATAAAGACAAGCTTTAACATACAACCATGATAAACTAGTGCTACGTATTCCTCTTAAACAAGATCTTATCGCTTTATTTATGGAGACTTAAATCCCATAGTATCAGTTATTCTTTACAATATCTGTATTTTGTTTAATTAGCTATGCCGATCATAGCCTCACTTGCACCTCATTTCAACTACAGGCTGGTCAGCATGTGAGTTATATCATAAAAGGCTACTCAGTTATGTTTGATATGACTAAACTCAATCAAAATCATTAGGGCTTGAGCCGAACTTTTGGTAAGGTTCAGCATAGCTAACCAGCTATGACACTACATATATACTACATTACATACTACCTTTTTATTCAGAAAGGCTGAGTCTACAAGCCTTCAGCATTGAATGATTTTTTTTGCCAAAATGAACTCGATAGGACAACTGTCTCACATAATATATTTTTTGTTCTGATTGTGCCTAAGGGGAACAAATTACAGCACTGTAATAAAGTCTGGCCTATTCACTGAAATTCTGGAAACTTATGTTCCAGTTTTCCACACTGCAGCTTAAGATAGGTTTTTCGTTCATAAAATATGACAAAAAACAACAACAACAACAACACTTTTTAAGCATCTCTAAGCTCAGTTTAAAGGAGGCAGAGTAAGGGTTTTCCCCCATTTATTCAGAATTCTGTGATAAAGGCTTATTCACCGGTTAAGGCTTTAGATTTAAAAGATAACAGAGATTTCAGCTTTCTAGAATTTATTAAACTAATGATGCAATATCTGCCCATCTGACAGTGATGTTTTTCGTCTGCTTAGATACTGTTGAGAAACTTGGGCTCAAATACTTGGAGACACTGCAATTATTCAGCTTATAATCAAAAGAATAGCTAGAAACTAGTAGTTAGTAACAGTAGTAATTAATAATACAATACCATGGTAATTACTATTGTAATCAAAGTTATCAGTTTTCTTGAGCAGCAGTTAAATCCACTTTCTTCCTCTTTGTCACTTTTTGGTGTTCCAACATTTACATGCCACCATTTTCCTTTCCTTCTCACAATTTTGGATCATACGTGGTATAGTTGTTAAGAACTTTTAACTTCAAATACACGCATTTTGTTTTTCTTCCCAGTAATCAATTTTTTTTTTTTTTTAACTTTCTCTGGAATTCAACTCTTTGTTTGCTATGACAAACCCAACAATTAATGCAAGCTGTACCTGTTCTACAAAATTCAAGCCCATTCTTAAATTTGGACTGTTCCTTAACTGTTGGCTTTAGCTATGTTACCATTTCCTAGCAAAGTTCACTAGCAAAGATGTAGTCCCAGTTTTGTTTCCCACAGACTTGAAAAGACAGGACAGGAACAGGAAAAAGGAAATAATGAAAAAAATAACTGCACTCCCTGCTCTGAGAAATGATCTTCCCATATGATGTCCCAAACTCCACTTCTCCAGCACATTTATTTATAGTCAAATTGTCTTTTATTTCTTTTTTAAATTCTTTTAAGTATTTACAGAAAATATAATTTTAAAAACATTTTTTTCCCAAAATTTTCTTTGGAAGTACACCTTAGAAGGATTCCAGTCACCACTCTTTCACCTTGCCTTTTAACAAAGTCAGCTTCATTTCAATTTTTCCCTTTTTATTAAATGTTTTAAAAATTTATCCATATCATTGTTCTGACTAGATTTTTGCTAAAGGTTGCTAATTATAATTTCATAAAACTGGCTGTTAGTATCACAGCTGGTTTCCAAGCCAGGTGTTGAACTTTGTCTTCTGAAAGCCTTCTGCTACTGTTCTCTGTCATGAGCCTCAACACGCATCTGCATCTTCTTTAACACTCTCCTTTTCTCACAGTTTCCTTGCAGCTAGACATTTCCACCCTAATTCCTCCTCTCTCCCCCATGAAGTCACCAGCCTCCCTCCAAAACTTGTTTTTAAGAGATTGTTAAAAGATTTTTTTTAATCTAGAAGCACCTCTGTTCTTTTGAGCTCACTTTCTGCGGATAATTCCTACCTTTGCTTTATCTGTGAATTTCTACCTCCTGTAATCATTCCTGTTTAGGTCACTGTTCGGACAGCTTAACCATGCACAGAGTGATTCTGCAAGCACCCAGGTTAGAAGTATAAAGAAATTATTTATCGGTTATGATATATAAATAATAGCTACTAGGAGAAGTATTAATATGCTCACCACCTCTTTCAAGAGGCATGAAGAGTCATTGCTAGCCAAGCAAACAGTCCTGAGGAGAAGGGGCATTACCTGTAGCTCCCTGGAGCACAGCCTCTGTTTTTAACTGCCAACTTTTGACACCCTGTCTTTTCTTCATGATTTTATACTTGTCCATGCCAGTGCTTTTCCTCGTCTTAATTGTCCACAATTTTAGCTCTTTTATCTCACAAGAATCTACAGACTTTCTAACAGTTTTTTGTTGTTGTTTTTTTTGGTGGTGGTGGTGGTGGTTTTTTTGTAGCTTAGCAATTTCCTTAGAAGTCTGAGCCATGGTTATGTAGCTATGCAGTATCAGCAACGCGCCTTAGAGCACAGAAAACTGAGCAGACTTCGAGGGAGTGAGTTACATTCCTTTTTAACATTTACTGAGATGACTGTCTCACTGGATTTGTTACAGGAAATGGATTAGTTATAGGTGGCTACCATTAAAACCCATAGGTTGCCCAACAGTAACCTCCTATGTGCTCATGCTTAGCCTATAAGAAAAGTTTACCATTTTCCTTATGAGTTCTTCAGATGTTAATATACTGTACTAAATCATTGCATTTTCTTGAAGTTTTCAATCCATGTATCAGCATTAGGCTCTAGGCCAATTTGAATTAATGTTGCAAAACACTGTATTAATTCCTTCAATGACAAGGATCTTCCACCTTCTCCAGGAAAATTTACTAAGCAGAGCTCATAGAAAAGTGATATTCAACAGAAGATAAAATTTTTATATGTATATACTTCTGAATAAGACACGTAACATCTTTGTCAGTAATAACACTTTCAAGTTAAGTTTTACTCTCAACTGATTTTCTTTCTGTATCTCCTCTTTTCCACGTAGGACTCAACTTGTAAAGTAAGTATTCACAGTCTTACTAGCAGAGACACATTACAGTAGTCATACCACTAACCAACTTACTCATGCTGATCAAAAATGTAACAAATATAAAATCATATTGCCGAAAGATCCTTTTCCTGCTGTAGCTTAGCTTGTTAAGGGAACTGATTTTAGACACACCTCCAAGTTAGTTGTAACTTAACTGCATTGGTGCTCGAAAATATCTGTTCTGACAAACACCACGTTGCAAAACCACCAAAATTTTTATGCAACTCTTGCCTTCATATAACTCTTGCCTCAAATGCCTTTTTTTTGGTGAATTTTAGCCTTAAGAAAATGGTAGAGTATTACAAAGAACAGGAACTATTAAAGGAACAAAGAATGAAATATATATGTCATGCTATAAAATGTTGAATATTGATGACTTTATCTAAACATCAACACAAAGCAGATAAATGAGGCTTTGACACTCTAAAAGTAAGCATCCGATCTACTCTAGCTACAGGAAACGGAAAGAGAAAGGATGGAGTTTAAAGAGGGAGCTGAAGAAGTCTTATTTACACTTTCTTCTAAAATGACAAAAGAGACATAAGTGACTGTGGTGGTTTTACCCTGCTGAGCAGCTGAACTCCACCACAACCGCTCTCTCACTCTCCCTCCTCAAAGGAACGGGGGAGAAAATACGATGGACAAGGGCTCAAGGGTTGAGATAAGGACAAGAAGGTTGCTCACCAATTATTGTTACGGACAAAGCAGACTCAACATAGGGAGATTAATATAATTCATTGCTATCACTAGCGGACTAGAGCAGTGAGAAACTAAAAGCAAACTAAAAACACCTTCCCCCCATCCACCCTCTTCTACCTCCTCCCCCCGAGCAGCGCAGGGGAACGGGGAATGGGGGCTGCGGTCAGCCCGTATCGCTTCGTCTCTGCCGCTCCTTCATGGTCACTCTCTGCCCCTGCTCCAGCGTGGGGTCCTCCCACGGGATGCCGTCCTTCCCGAACGGGTCCTGCGTGGGCTTCCCACAGGCTGCAGCTCTTCAAGAGCTGCTCCAAGATGGGTCCGTACCACGGGGTCCATCCTTCAGGAGCAAACTGCTCCAGCACGGGTCCCCCACGGGTGGCAGCTCCCACCGGATCACCTGCTCCTGCGTGGGCTCCTCTCCACAGGCTGCAGATCCGGCCCGGAGCCTGCTCCTGGGGCCCTCTCCATGGGCTGCAGCCTCCTTCAGGCCACATCCACCTGCTCCTCCGTGGGCTCCTCCACGGGCTGCAGCGTGGAGATCTGCTCCATGTGGTACCCCATGGGCTGCAGGGGGACAGCCTGCTCCACCATGGGCCTCACCACGGGCTGCAGGGGAACTTCTGCTCCTGTGCCTGGAGCACCTCCTGCCCTCCTTCTTCACTGACCTGGGTGTCTGCAGGGCTGTTTCTCTCACAGCTCCTCACTCCTCTCTCCCAGCTGCTGTTGTGCAGCAGTTTTTTCCCTTTCTTAAATCTGCTCTCCCAGAGGCACAACCAGCGTCGCTCACGGGCTCAGCTCTGGCCAGCAGCGGGTCCCTTTTGGAGCTGGCTGGAACTGGCTGTTGTCTGACATGGGGCAGCTCCTGGGCTCTGCTCACAGGACCCACCCCTGTAGCCCCCCTGCTACCAAACCTGTACCACGTAAACCCCGTACAGTGACAGCTACTACATTTGAGTCAGACACGTCTCCTTAACAATTACTTCCTTTTCCTACATTTGGAACTACCCCTGCTTAAAGGTTTAACTCTCACCAACTCAGAGAGCTTAATCTACGTCACTAATTTTCCAGTTCATGAATAGATCAGACCTGGTACAGAAGGAACAAGAAGCTAACTAATATACTTACAATTAATCTACACATATCTTGACGGATGAGAATGAAAAGGGTCCTCCTGCTATTTTAGTGACTTTTGTACTTGCCAGAGCTGTCAACAAAAGTATCAACTTAGATGTAAATGTGGTCTTAATGATACTAATGCCTGCTACAAATTAGAGCTCTATAGTTAAAGCAAGATTCTTTTTCCACTACCAGGACTGATCTGGCTTTCTCATTTGCAAGCTCATCCTGTCAATATGGGGAAAAAAGTGCAGGATGACGAAAAGAGAAGGAAGTTATTCCACCATAAGATGGTTTGGTCATTATGTGCAAGACAATCCCATGGCCCTATTTTGCAGCTATTTCTTTTTTGCATGGATTTGGGCTGCAAGTCAGTTGCTGTTGTTGCTGCTTCCTCTTCCTGTCCATACAAAATATTTGCAGCAAATTTCACTTTAAGTAAATTCCCAAACTACCATAACCACCCACAGCACATTTTGTAAAGTATTAAAGGACTACTCCTTCATACACAGAAAATTCAAATAAAATAATGCTTTATGCACAAAGACTTTAGTATGACTTCCATCAATTCCATGGAGCTTGTTCTTTTTTTATATATATTTTTTACAGATCACCATTCATATGAAAATGTCATATATCCACCTTCTGTTCCTGTGAAAATGACACTCACTTCTGTATTGTTCTAATGAGAAGGAAAATTAGGATTGTGCCATTGAGTAATTTAATTCTCTTCCCCCTTCCTTAAAAGCAGTATTCAAATTTATAGATTGAGAATGTGCACTAGCTATCACACAGAAGAAAATCCAAGGCAACTGATTGGACTCACAGTAAGCAACTCCAAAGCCATATTAAACAAAAAGATGCCTATAGCACTTCCAGAAACATTGTCTAAATGTTCGTATTTTGCCAGCATGTCTCATACTGTGTGCGTCTTTTCCTTACGCTGGAACGTAGTCTGAACATTGGTACTGATTTACATACTCACAGACATACATCTGTTCTCATTTCTAATGGCATGATAATGTCTGATAGTTGCTGAAGACATACATATGTAATAAAAGCTATTTTTTCTATGATTTACTTTCTAAATATTACACATTTTTCCTGTCAAAACTGCTAATTTATCTTCATTATAGGTTAGCACGTGCAACGGTGGGTTATGTTATAATAGGGTCTGTAGCCTCTGTATAAGGAAATATGCACTCTGCATGATGATTCCATGTAGAAACTACCTTGCGATCTTTTATTTCAGTATTTTCTACCTTAGAAAAGGTACTTACATCATTGCAAGCTATGTCTGTTACTAAGGTGCTGAGGTCAAAATAATTAGTGGAAAAAAGACAATTATTCTGGCATATTCTGGTTCTCATAGGCATAAATTTGATAGGCAACAAGTTAAAAAGTCAAATTGAAAGACACTGCAAATGTTCAAATCTCTAAAGTAGATACGGCTTTTCTCTGATCTTATAACGCCTGCAACAAACTAAACTGAAGCACAACTTATCACTGGTTAAGCAAATACTTTCAGAGTAGGAAACCGGGCTGCCACGGTTCCTCCCAAGAGCAGCCGCGGACACCCCCCACACACACGCCGTCTCCCGCCGGCAGGTCGCAGGCTGACGGCTGAGGCGGGCCCGGCCGCACCCCGCGAGCCTCCTTCGGCAGGCAGGCCGCCGCGCCGAACGCCTGCGGCCCGCGGGCGGGGGCGGAGCGAC
>VXAL01006597.1:28256-67101 GCA_013399475.1 Chauna torquata | reverse complement strand
CATGGCGGCTCCGCGGCGCCGCAGGAGCGGGCGCTGTCGGCGGCGGGGTGCTGCGCCGCGGCGCCCGCGTTAGGCCCCCGGGCGGGTCTGAGATGGGAGCCTACGTGGGAGGGAAGGCGGGAAACATGGCGGGGTCGGGGTTAAAGTTGATAGGGAGGCGGCCCGCTAGAAAAATTGGCCTTCCGTCGCGGGCTTATGAGTTTAAAAGACTTAGTGACTTTTCTTCATGTTGTGAGCGCTTAAATTGTCATTTGGCTATCTGTATTTATTCTTTTTAAAAATTATGTCTCAGTTTCGGCTGTGTTTTGCTTGGTGATGTTGGTTGTTTACTGAGCGTAAACAAGGAGGAGTAATCAAATTGCTTCGTAGGCCCCAGCTTGCGGCCTGCAAGATGAAGTGGAAGACCTGACGCTCACTTGAGTGGGATTAAATTTGAAGGTGGGCGTACACCTGTGAGACCCAGCCCACCCAGAACCGCTCTGTTCCATTGCACACTGCTGGTCAGGGCAGTGGCCAGTTCTTTAAATGCAAGCAAGTGCATTTCCATGTATTGTCCTTTACATTGAAGGTCTTGTTGGGTGTAAACCAGACTTAGAGCTTGATTTGTGTGTAACCCCTGTAAGATCCCTGCAGCACAGAAAATTACAAGGCTTATGTTGTACCAACCAGCATGCCTGAGTCTTTCGTACTAGGCTCTGACATCACCGCTTTGCTTTTGTGAACAGTGGCTTACAAGTCACTGGAACAGGCCTTGCACATTTTTCAGCAGGGGCAGAAGGAAGAACATATTCATGTTGTTAATTATAGGGGAGGTTGTGTTCGTTTGTTCTCTGTGTTATTAACAATTTCAGTTCTTCCTGTTTTTGAAATGAACAGTTGACTTCATGGTTGTTGGTGAACAGCGCAGTGTTAGATGGATGCTGGAGAGAGACAGAAGTAGCTACTGAACAAAAGTTCTGCCTGAAATTCTGTCATTTTTTTACAAACCAACTGTTAACACATCTGTGTTTTAGGTTGTGATCCCTCGAAAGCTAAATGTGATGGGGCTGTGAAGGGAGCTTTGTTACAGGATCAGGGCCTTGGTGTGCAGCTATCTTTCAACTACTTGTTTTTATGTTTTTTGTTTTTTCATGTTTTTGAACAGGTTATGTTTAGAAGAGAGGCGGTTTCTACTGTCTAATTCTATGGCGTCCAGACAGGCCATCTATTGATACTTCTTTTGTAATTCCACGGTAAAACAGCTTCTGAGTGTGTCGTCATCTGGATCCAGAGGTTACTTTTGAGAAAATGTGGAGTGCTAGAAGTCTCTGTACTGCTCAAATACAGTTACTTCAGTTGAAAGAAGGCAGATTGTGTAGTTGCGTATTTCCAAAAACTCAGCAGTTCTGGGTTGGAGTTCTAAGCTATTGCACCATAAGAGCGCCACAGGACAGAGTTAAATGCCAGGTAAGTATTTATTTTCATGGTGTTCTAGGTATATGTGATATGCATCAATACAGTGATGATACCACTTCTTTTAGAACCTAAAGGCCTAAGTTTTCGATCATAGGTATCTTTTGATGCCTATGAAAGGCATCTTTACAAATTGAAGACGCCTCTCTTAAATAAAGATAAAGGGGCAGGCAGCAAGAAGTTGCAGGAGAACCAGTGTTGTAGAATGAACTTTTTGTGTCTTGTAGTTCTGGAGAAACACTAATTTGTTTCAAGTTATACTCCATACAATACTGAATGATAACTGACAGGCTTATTTGTTGCTGAAAAATGTTTAGTGAAGAATAGGACCAGAGTTCTCTGGAAAACTGTCTTTGCTAAAACAATATTGGACAGAGGGCAAAAAATAAATCTGTTTACTGGATTGGTAACAGAAAATAAAAATATAAGAATTTGATTATTAAAAAAAAAATCTGTGGACATAAATAAAATTTGTGGGAAAGGACAAAAATTAAGGCTAATCTGAGGGACTTGACAGTTCCAAATTGTAATGCTTCTTTGTCCAGATGTATAATTAATTTCATCTTTAAATTATAAATTGCTACAATTAGTTTATAAATAATGGAACATTGTGGTTTCAACTAGTTTAATGGGGGCTAAGCAATTATGAGAAATACTTCCAGATGGTTTTATGACTATTTTAATAGACTTTTAAAGTCTATTTAAGGATAAGTTTTTTTTTCTTGTATATACTTGTTGTTTCTCTTTTAAATAGTAATATTTGATTATAATATTATAGGTTTCCGAGATAAATGGTAAACAATCAGTAATAGATACAACAGTTGGTATTAGTGCAGAAGGAACTAAAACAGCTGCTGGAAAAAGTCCAAGTGGAGAATTTAATGGAAGACAACATGCATTAGAAGGTATTAAACCTTTTTCCACCACTGTAAGAAGCCAGCTTTTCCTGTCCCTTCTAGACATCTTGTATTAATGATCAAGATGATCTAAATTACTAATTTGAAAGTTTGACATCATGTGTTTTATTTTTCTAGTTTTAAGGGGAATATATACAGTTTTTATAGCTTGCAAAGACTTATGTAATTTTCCTGTCTTAATATCTGATTGGATCGTGTACCGATTTTTTAATTATTGTTCTATTTTTTTCTCCAACTTCATCAAACTCTTACAATGCTTATTCATTGTCACTGGATAAATGCAAAACTTAGTTTTACCATTTTCCTCTTAGCAATTGTGGTGGCTGTTAACTAGAGTACAGTCTGTTGGATGGATTTTCGTTTTATGTGAGCCTATTTTTGGCTGGGAAAATCAGTTCCTTGAATACTTACTGAAGGCTATGAATGATGTATGGTGCTAGTGAACTTTTTTCCTGCTACAAACATGAAGAAGCAGTTAAACTTTCCTGTGTGAGTGTTGATTTCTGATTTGGGCAAAAATAAGGTTATCGCATGCCTTAGTAATTACAAATAGGACTTTTATTTTAGCCATGCTGCTTAGCCAAATAGTTCTTTCCATACCTGTGCTTGTTTTCTCATTCCTAGCTAATAACTAATTTTCAAATGTCCTGTTATGCACCATACATTATATCTCAAACTACTTCACAGTAGTTTTTAGCTCCTGTGCTTCAGGATGCTTGGTCATTCTCATTCTATGTATATTCAGTTTTTATTTGTAAAGGTTTTCTAGTCAGTTGCTTTGGGCATTTCCAGCTCTTGTTTAGAAACAGAATGACAGGGAGGTAGTTATGACTGGTTAAGGTACCAAGGTTTATATAATTAGTTGCTCAGGAAGCAGTATGAGAAATTGTTGTGCCATTTCTTGTTCATAGCAACTAAGCAAATAGTCCCCTGAAAAAGCCATATTGTAATATAACGTAACTCTGCAGTACAAGCTTGTCACCTTATACCCTACTGTTCTTTTTGATCAAAAGAGCTGTGATCTACCCAGTCATCAAAGCAAAAGAATTTTTTGAATCATACTGTCTCTGAAATACACCATTCTAACTTGCAAATCAAGTGCTGCCATGACAAATTTGCAAGAATCAAAAGAAATGAGACAGTTTATATTCTTATAAAAGTGAGTATATTGGTTTCCTTTTTCTGAGTTTACAGGACATTCATCTAATGCCGTCTCATTTTTTCCTCTTACTCAGATAATACTTTGCAAGGTGAATCTACATTGCTTAACTGTGTCTGTCAAGCAGATAGTCCCTTATAGAACCATGATTTTTATTCATATGTATCATATTTGTTAACTGCTTTGTTACAGGTTTCCTGTTACAGTTTGGCTTGTTTTTATGTATTTATGTTTGTGTTTTTTTTTTTTAAGAGGCCCTCAATTCAGTGTGCAAACCTCCCTGCAGGTAGATGCCTAGTGCTGAATAAGATTTTTCTGTTCTGCTGTTTCTTCATTATAATCAATATTATTTGTAATATTCTGCTGCTTATAATAGTGTGAACAAGTGAAAGAAGACTTAATTGTTCCACCCAGCAACAGTGACTGGCTGTCACATAGGAGTTAAACCTGACATGATTTTTAGTTGCCAACTAGATAAAGCCATTAGCAACCTGATCTGATCTGATCTTATAGCTGACTCTGTTTTGAGCAGAAGTTTGGACCACAGATCTCCGGAATTATTCTATGACTCAATGAGTTTTTTTCCCTCAAGGGTTGTTACGTGTATGTGCAAAACCCATTTCTTGGTCGTGCAGCCAGATGTAGCCACTGGATCTGCCACTTGAACCTGAATGTAATCTGGCAATTAAAGTTTGTACTGAAGTACCTTTAAATTTCATGTATATGTGACAATACGTAATGTAGACCTGGGAACTGACCCTAGTTAATAACGACATAGTGCTCTGATAACACAGCCATGCTGTTGCTAGCCTTGATTTGAAATCTTCTTGGGGAGTCTGCAAAGCAGTGTTGTATTGTGTGACATACAAATGCAATGGATCAAGTACTTCTGTTTTTTTTTTTTTTTTAATTGTTTTTAACTACTTTTTGGGTTGCATTAGGATAATACATTAATTTAATCTTTTTGGACTTGCAATCAGCTTCCTCATAGCAGAGTATGAGGCTCTGCAGTTGTCTTCAACAGTATTTCTTTATGTGTAATCTTTTGATCCTTTTTTCTTCTTGCTTGATCATATCTCACTGAGTTCTTCTGTCAGTCAAGAAACTGATGTAAATACTCATTCAGTAATTTCCCTTTCTGCCCCTTCGGTGGGGGAATGAAGAAAGAGGAAGAGAAGCATACGGGATCTAAGTGTTAGTTAAGAATTAACTCATTGTAGAATGAATGCTGTGACACTTGAGAACAGTGGTCACTCTCAATAACTGAAAATTTAATAGAACTAAAGCTCATATAGGAAAGATAAAGCTTCCTCAAGAAACCTTGTAAGAGAAGGGAAGGGCATTTAACTTCAGTCAGTATTTGTTCAGCAGTTTTTGCTCTTAGATTCAAGTCACCTTTTGGATTCACGTAACCTCCTTTTCTGTTCTTCTTGCTTTAGAGAAAATACACCAGCCATTTCTTTGTGCATTAAGGTGCACTTATCTTCTATGTAGGTATATCTTTTTTCTTTTTTTAAAAATCTTTTAGTCTAATGTTCCTAGCTGTAACTATGCTTTATATATTCTTCTTAGTTTTCATCCTTTTTTGATTTGTGGGCCTCTGAATATTCTCAAGCAAGGAGACATACCTTTATAGATGTGCCTTGCAGAAGCTTTAGAAGTTGTATATATACATAAGCATACATATGTTTGCTTTTATTTAAATAAGCTTATTATCTTAAATTTGTGTTTCTTAGCTGCCTTTCCTAGGTCCCTTAGAAGTAATCCCTGGGATTTGTGAACTATTACTTTGCTTGTTTATTTTGCGACCAAACAACTACATAAATGTGGTCTTTATTTCATGTAATGTTTCACATTAGTGTTTTCTTGAGCCTGAAATCTTTTTTGGACAAAAATGGGAGTTAACTTTTCTGTACTTGCTTTTCTTCCTACCTAATAATACAAGTGCTTTAACTAACATCGCCCTTTTGTCAGAATGGCCCTTGATGTTAGTGCGTCTTTACCCCTAACTTGTAGAAGGCATGGAAGCAGCTGCAGGAGTTGATTAGACATCCAAGTAGATTAAACTTTCAAGTAAAATTCTGAGCAAACTTTTTTTGATCTTATATGCAGTACAGTGATTTTTCTTGTAAGTTAAAGAGCATTTCTTAACAGAAGCAACACGGTCTATCATTTGCTTCATTGCAGATGCCTTTCTCTCACATTCCCAAAGCAAAAAGCACCCTGAAATCCATTCTGTCAGTACAGAATGTGTTAGATGCAAGCTACAGGTGTTCATACTCACTGATGAGTATGCAAGTGTTTCTTGTGTAAAAGGGGATAAAGCACAGTTGATAAACTACCTTTTGATAGTGTGGTGGTTTAGCAGAATGACTGTCCTATGACTGTCCTTCCAAAACAGCAATGGTGTGCCCTGATGCTATGAGATGCTTTTTTTTTTTTTTTTTTTTTTTTTTTTTTTTTTTTTTTTTTTTTGAGGAAGGTAGTAATCCTTCCACTTAGGCAGAAAGACCCATTCGTGGTCTGAATTTAAACATATTGTGGGTAAAGCAGTTGAGTTTAGCATGTCTCCTTATCTGGTGGTTTTGAAAGCTATTGCTTATCGTGATCTTTCCTACTCCTCCCATAGCTGAGCTGAAGAGCAACTTAACCCAAAATCTGTTGCTCTGTGTCTGCCTGTGTTCATCAGAACTGACACCACAGTGTCTGTAAGTGGTTTCCAAAAGAAACATTTCATCAGAACATTCATCAGAAACATTTCTCATTACTATAATCAGAACAATCCGGAGTGTACTGTTATATTTAGTCCCATTCATATTGATATGTACCCAAATACACTAGATTTTATTTTTTAATTCAGTACTAAGATAACTGTACAATATCTTGTATATCTGTGCAATATAACGTAGAATATCTTGCTCTTATAATTGTAGTTACTTGCAGAAACAAAAAAGCTAATAAAATATATAGCCTCATAGTTTTTTGTTTTTTTTTTTTAATAAACCACCCCTAGTAATCCAAACTTATGCTTCCTCTTTTCAGTGCATGACACCTTCAGAGCGTTTGACGCATTTATGCGCAAACTTTTGCTTTGTATTTATGCTTTACCTCAATGTTTTTTGTCTTCTTTTCAATAGTACCAGTGATATGTTCTGTGTTTTTCCTTTCTAAATAAGAAATGACTTTATGTAAGAATTTGACAATTACTGAATACTAGTACTAGTAAGTAAATGAGTTTCAAAGATGAAGGACAAAAATTGCTTCCCTGGAGAATTATATCGGGTTCAAGGCTGTACATGTAAGGCGAGTATAATGACCCTCAGAGTGGCTAGCAGTTTTGTAATTAACTTGATTCTGACTTTGGGTGGCTGTGTTCTCTCTCCAACATCACTCTTAGCACTTTTAAGTCGCTGCTTTTGTATTTCGTTGACAAATTAGATGAAAATGTGCAGTTATGTAGTATATAGACACATGTTTTTATGTCCTGATTGAAAAAGGGATTTGCGCTAAGGACTTTAGAATGGTTGTTCTGAATTTTGGAGATGCTAGACTCGAACAGCTACTTGTTTGATGTATTTGGTAATCAAAAGTGCTTACTATTCTACAATAAACCATTTTTTTATATGGAGTTATTTTATATATATATACTATATATTACTTGCCAAAAAATAGATGTATGTTATAAGATAAAAATAGCTGGTCCTTTTCCTGACTGCAAAACTTTATTTCCACAGCAAAAATGAAACATGTCAACCTGTCATTTGCAGCTTGTGGGTTTCTGGGAATTTACCACTTGGGGGCAGCAGCTGCTCTTTACAGGCATGGTAAGAAGCTACTGAAAGTCGTGAAAGGTTTTACCGGAGCTTCTGCGGGATCCCTGGCAGCCACTGTCTTACTAGCAGTACCAGAAAATATAGAGGTAAATTAATAAATCCATAGGTATAGGACATGATCATTTTCAAAGAATATTTTAAGGATATAATCATCTACCGTTGTTTTTTAAATGTAAATACTTGTAAAGGACCAAGGCTTGTATATGTGTTTTCATTAACAAAATCTGTGAAGCATGGACAAAAATGTTTATGAAGCAAGTATTTATGACGAGCTGGTCCTCAGTTTATAGTAGAAAATCATGTGGTATATTTTAAGCTATGTAAATTTCATGTGTCTGAATGCTGAGTTGTATGCAACCTGATATACCTTATTTCTAGTATGACAAAATGGATCTGTATTTTGTTTAATTGTTGTGCATTACAAAGTTAATCATTTGTTTTCTGGGCTGTAGGCAGGCATTGTTAAACAAATGTAGAGCACTGTCCTTTGTGAAAGGAGATGAAAATGATAGACTGTATCCTTAAAGTCAGAACACCACACACATGCTCTAGTTTTCACAGGCTCCTTACTGTTTGTGCTCCATTAGACAGCTTTAGACAGCACCTGCTTTGCGCTCACTATGATTGACTTCATAGCAGTAGCCACACTGTATGACAGGGGAGAATTACCTCACAAGCTTTTGTTCTAGGATGTCGCATACATGTTAGGCCTTCTATAAGGCCTTTGATACAGTCCCCCACAACATTCTTGCTACTAAATTGGAGGCATGTATTTGGTGGATGGACTGTTAGATGGATAAAGAATTGGATGCAGCCATTCAGCCAAAGAGTTACGGTCCACTGCTCAGTGTCCAAGTGGAAAACAGACACAAGTGGTGTCTCTAAAGGGTCCGTGCTGGGACCAGTGCTATTTAATTTCTTCATCAGCGATGTAGGTAGTGTGATTAGTTGCAACCTCAGCAAGTTTGCGGATGACACCAAGCTGAGTTGTGCAGTTGATACACTAAAGGTAAGGGATGCCATCCAGAGATGGCCTTGACAGGCTTGATGAGTGGGCCTATGCAAACCTCATGAAGTTCAGCAAGGCCAAGTGCAAGGTGCTGTACCTGGGTTGGGGCAGTCCTCAATATCTGTACAGGCTAGGGGATGAACTGATAGAGAGCAGCCCTGCAGAGAAGGAGCTGGAGATGCTGGTGGATGAAAAACTCAGTGTGAGCCAGCAGTGTGCATGTGCACCCCAGAAAGCCAATTGTATTCTGGGCCCACATAAAAAGAAGTGTGGCCAGCAGGTCAAGGGAGGTGATTCTACCCCTGTGTTCTCCTGAGACACCACCTGGAGTAGTGCATCCAGTTCTGGGGTCCCCAGTACAAGAGAGATACAGACCTGTTAGAGGAGGTCCAGAGGAGGGCCACAAAAGTGATCAGAGGGCTGGAACATCCCTCCTATGAAGAAAGGCTGAGACGGTAGGGGTTTTTCAGCCTGGAGAAGAGAAGGTTCCAGTGAGACCTTATTGCAGCCTTTCAATACATAAAGGGGGCTTATAAGGAAGATGAAGAGAACTTTACCAAGGCCTATAGTGGCAGGACAAGGGGCAATGGTTTTAAGCCACTCTTTTGTCACCATGGATATGGTGTAATGTAAAGACAGCGAAGTGATATTCAGTGACTACTCTCTAACAGGCTTTCCGGGAAAGCATTAGCTTTTCTCCAGTTTCGTTTTATTTGTTGTTTTTTTTTTTTTCCCCTTAGTGTAAGGCTGCTTTGCCTTCCTGATGTACCTGTAGTGACTTTGCTTTAATGTACGCACAGGACTAGGTCTTGCTGAAATGTTAATATTTCTTTAATATTTTTGAATTATCATAAACAGCATTATCTGGTGGGGGGAGGGGGGGAGGCTGTTAGATAATTTTTTTATTCTAAGTACCCTTAGGTTTCAGTCCAGTGGACATCGGGTAGCCTTCTCCAGGCCTCTCTGTAAAGACTTTCAGGGCTTTTGATTCAAACAATAGTGTCAGCCAAGAGCACATTTTGCCACTGAACTCATTGCTGTGTTTCTGCTATGATACGAACTTAGCTTGCAGAGTTAGCTGTACTTCTGCTGCTTTCAACAGTAAATTCCTCCATGGCCTCTTTAGATACCCGCCCCCACAAGTGCATTCTTACATTATTTGATATTAGCCAAGTTCCACTCTGTTGTGAAGATAACATTATTATGTGTTCTGTTCAGGTATTCCTCCTTTTCTCTAGTCTCTGATTAGATTAGTAGTTCGGTTTCAACTTCACCTGGTATAATACTTACCTCTGACCCTAATTTCCTATATGGTAAGCAGTTAGCCTTTTCTTAGCCCAAGGAAATGTTTCTGATTTGTTCTAGGCTTTGTGCATGAGCATTTGTTCCCAGCCTGATACAACTTATTCTAAGTAAAAATATGAGAAGAGTTTTTGCTTTTTATGTTTGTGGAAATTAAGCCTATATTACATTAAGTCTGATGACTTTTGCCTTGAAAATATCATTTTAGCATAAAATGAAGAATGCATCATGAATTTTTTACCTCTTTTAATTTTCTTACAACTTTTTAGTCATTCTGTTATATTATTTAAATGGAAAATTGAGAACTCTTTGAAGGTGGGTCAGAAATATTTTCTAATTCTCATGACATTTAAGTAAGAGCAATGTTGTGTGCAGAATAGAAAATACTCCGTTTTAATGTTTGTTTTTATTTTTGTTAAAATTTCTACAAACTTCATATCAGCGTAATTATATTATTACATTTATTATAAAATTTCTAACTGTTGGAATATCTGATGTCTATAATTATAACTCTGACATCAGGTTTTATTTTCTTTTTTGGAGCAATGGCTGTATTAGACAAGCTATAATTAGGACTTTCTCCATCTCATAGTCTCAAAGCTGTAATACTAACTTTCAGGAACTAGGAAACAATGTAACATTGAGGATTTCTTGTTTTGACTATTGCTGTTCTAATATGACAGCTTGTAAATGCATTTCTGTAGTATCTTGGATTTTTGTCACTATTAAAAAGGCATGGGACTTGAGAATTCTAGGGACAGATTTTCAAATATATGAGGGCTTATAGAGTTACAGATAATTACCTATTCCTTTCAGAAGTACTTGATCATGTTAGATGTCAAGTTTGCTTAAATCAATACATGTAGTTACCATTTCTAAACATGTCCTCAGTCACTATTTAAAATTTAGATGCATTGTTTAAAGTTTCTGGCACTAAAAATTATAAATAATTCATAGCTGCAAGGAGAAGTTGTCCCTTTTGACAGCAAGAATTGAGAGTCTAGGTGTGATCTGTTCTTAGCATTTGTAATATGGAAAGTAGTTTTTTGTCATTCACCTAGGTTTGGAGTCATCCAGCTCCCTGTTACCCTTACTTCCCTGTCACTTTAGTCACTTTATTAAGATGTTTTAGACATAAACGTAGTAGTTCTGAGATGCTTGTATAATCTGTAGGGGTTTGTGAGTTTCTTCTGTCCGTTTAGAGAGAGAGAAGTGCTGAAGATGTGAATCACTGTCTGAATGTGCCTCTTTCCTGCTGATTGACTACAGAAGAAGCCTAACAGCCTAATGTGGAATAAACTGGAGTCCTGGTGCATGTAACTAGTTTTATATATTTGAATTGGCCTGGAACTGGCGATGGCGAGTGAAGTACCACCTAGGGGTAACAGTGCAAATTTAACCTATGTGTAATGAACTAGCAGAAATCTTAATAGTGATCATTGCTTTAAGAGGTATGGAACTCTTAGTCCTGGTTAGCATTTTTGCTACATTTATGAGAAGGCCATATAGAGAAAGTGAATGCAAGAACTACCTCTCTGTCATTCACTTAGGCAAGTGCTCTGTCGCAGTTGTACTTAGGAGAGTACAAGTGATGTGAGGGAGTTAAACTGCCTCAACCAGCTTGCTCCTGATCTCGTGCTAGCCCTCACCCCAGCTCTTTTCCTGTTGCTTCTTCCATACACACCCTCCTCAATAGGACACATTCACCTCTCTTCTTTATTTTCCCCAGTCATTGCAATCATTTATTGTGTTACTATTAATATATTTCTTCTTTATGCAAGAAGCTAATAAACCAAGAACCCCAAACTATTTATGGACACTTGTTATACTCTTGTAAACTTGGTTATATAGGTACAGTATGTTTATTGAGTACTACCTTCAGAAAGTTGGGTAAGATTGTATTTTAGGTTTTTCCCAAGTCGCTGAAGTCATAACAGCAGTCTTCATGAAGAATTAAAAAAAGGAACAGTAATACTGAATAGCAAGTCTTATGCATTTAGAATCACAATTCAAGGTTTCAGAATCTTTTTGCTAAAAAATAAACGTTTCATATTCTTTTACTCTCCTTTTGGAGTTCTTACAGCTCACATTTCAAGCTATTTTTCCGTCGTCATTAACACTGGGCATTTCAGCTTGCATAAAAGAGGTTTTCTGTGCTGTGGAATCTATAGCCTGCTTCTCTGCAGTTGTCTTTTGTTCCTTTGTCTTCCATCAGTTGAAATAAACATAGTATTTCACTCATTGGGAGGTGTGGTTTTTTTGGTTTGTTTTTTGTGTGTGTGTTTTTTGTTTGTTTGTTTTCAGTTTACTGATATTACTTAATTAGGAATGGCTGTATGTGTTTTCTTACAAATTAGTTCTTATGAAAAGATCAACAATTTGTTACACACATCTTGTTACAAACCAAGCACATATGGGTAAATATATTAGTCTGATCTTGTAGCTAACTCTTCATTAAAGGTTTAACTGTTAGTATGTTCTAGATACCACAGTTAAACTTGTTTTCCATGATTAAAACATCCTTAATGGTGAATAATTTAATTTTCAGAAATGTGAGCAGTTTACCTACAGATTTGCAGAGGAAATCAGAAAATTGAGCTTCGGTGCAGTAACGCCTGGTTATGATTTTATGGAAAGACTTAGGTACCTATCTTAATGCATTTATTAGATTTTTTTTTTTTTTTTGAAGCTCTCTAATTAAAAAATGGAGGGTAAGCGTATTTTTTTCCGTGCTGTGGAGAGCTCAGCTTTCTTTCTTTATCCCTTAACATATTTGCAAGATTTTAAAATAATGATAGTGAATAATGTTTAGCGCTTTCTTTTTTCTAGGGAAGGCATAGAGTCTATTCTTCCTTCTAATGCTCATGAGATAGCTGAAAACCGGCTCTATGTGTCAGTCACTAACGAGAGAGATGGGAAAAATTATTTGTTTTCAAGTTTTGCCTCCAGGGAGGACCTCATTAAGGTAATGAAGTTGCATATTTTTTCTTTAAATAAAAATGCATGAGTTTCTTCAGTGCATAGGAGTATGTTATTAACTGTACAATAAATAACTGTTTTACTCAAGTAATCACTTACGCTACAGTGGCGCTACATACATAAACAACAAGCAGAATTTGATCCTGAAGTTTCTGAGATTTTGCTAAAATGTATTTGTATTGTGTTTCCTTTGTTTGTTTTAGAAGTACTATATTGTAGGCAAAGCTTATTAAAAAATAACAGGGAAATTGACTGTTAATTACTTAGTACATGAGAAAAAAATAGAGAATTTTCCAGTTTTGTAACAATTCTGTGAGTCTTTTTGCATCTCTTATTTCACTGATACCGCTTATTAGGTTCAATCACAAAAGAAAGTGAACAGAAGGAATTCCTGTCTTTAAAAAAAAAAAAAATCTTAGAACTTTGTGGGGAATGGATACATTGTCATATTAAGCACCATATATAAGCTATACTTTAACAGTCGCTGGAAAGCATATCTTTTAATGCCCATCTCTTTTCTTTTGAATACCACTTTAAAAATCTGGATCAGGATTTTAAACATATGCTGATATGAAGTGGTAGGAGGAATTCAGGAGTATGTAAAGGAAATGTTCTTTCTAATAATTGGTTGTATTTTAATGGAGGACATTGTAAGATATCTCAGGATGAAGGACGAAAAAGAACAAGCAGAGAGCTTTGAAGAGGAATTCCTTCTTTCCCTGTCCTTCTGGATGCTTAGAGGAATGGGTTTGAGGTGGACCTTATCTTACGGTTTTGTCAGGGAAAGGCCTGTCTGGTAGAGAAATAGCTAATGTTTCACTTCTGGAAAATAGAAGACAAAGCCTTTCTATGTAAGCTCAAACAAGTCTCTGATGCTTTAGACCACTGGGAAGAGAAATAGGCAAGAAAAAGAGCTCTCAAAGTGGGAGTTAAAGCCTTCATATAGAGCCTTAATCCATATTTGTTTGGGGAGGAGAGATGTTTAATACTGAAAGCAGTTTAATTTGTTGTAAAAAGAAATACAATTCCACCAAAAAAGCTTGGATATTTTTTTCTATAATCTCTGTGGGTTTTTTTTGTTGCTGTTGTTTGCACCTGATTGCCTTTCACATAGTATTTACCCCAGTCTGTAGTCTGCTTCTGCTCCTCAGATTTGTTTCTTATGCCTCCACACAAGCCCATGGCATGCGTTTGGACCACATTTAGCTATATGAAAATTTCTGACACATCTACCCCATCATTTTTGAAGTGCTGTATACTAATTTCAAAGATATATAGATGGTTAGGTACACGTACATATACATGAGTATACACATACATAGGTATGCACGCACACATTCGTAGATCCTGTTATGAGTGGATAGAACTGTACGTGTGTGTGCACTTCTGTATGTAGCAGAAGAGTTGGCCTGGTCTTTAAAAAAAAAAAAAAAAAAAGTGAACTGCTGTAGACAGCAATGTAGGCTTACAGAAGAACAAGTAACAATTTGTTAATACTTGAACATATTAAATGTAAAGTAATGAACTGATGAAAGATGTACATATGTGAATTTTCAGGCTGTTTATAATATTTTGGATATTTTGAATTACTTCCAAAATTTGATTTATTAGATTATTAAACACTGTATTTATATGCCAGCAGAATGATTGAATTGGCTTATTTTTTGTCAATACTCTGTAAGCATTTTTGCAGAATATATGTATTTCTGCAAAATCAGAGATTTACTTCACATTGTGTAAGATTAAGTTCATACTTTTTAGTCACGTTAATCAATAAGTCAATTTGTGATACTTTGCTTTGAAAGTTGTCATTGTCATCGTTAAAAAAAACCTACTGAATTATTGTAATCACATTTTGAGAAACCATAGCAGCAAGGCTTTTTGAGGTGATGATGGATGTATGTAAAACTAATGTATTTATTGGCTACTGCTATATTATTTAATAAAAATAAATACATATGAAAATATTTATTGGTTCAGAATTATTTTGTGGTCTGTTCTTCACTCTTCTCCTCCATTCCTTCTTCTTTCTTTTCTCTAGATTCTGCTCGCAAGTAGTTTTGTACCAGTATATGCAGGAATGAAGCCAGTGGAATATAAAGGAGAGGTAATGTTTCATTATGTTTAAATTCTTCTTTTCTTCTTTTTTTCTCTATTTTTTTTTTCCAAGAGGATCCTTCATTTATGATATAATTGTTTGATCTCAGGGGAAGTTAGATGGGAGTTGCGGTACTGTATTTTGTAGAATAATTACTGTTTTCATTGACACTGGAGGTTAACACCGTGAAAGATAACATGATGTTTGCTCATAATGTTGTTTCAAAAATTGGGAGTGCTGAGACTGGAGTGATCTCTGCAGGGTGAACCTGTTTCCTAAAGATAATGTTTAACATTTACCATGAGAAGAAGCCTCTCTTAGTAAAGGTGCTTCTTATGAGAAGCTGTGTTGCTAACTCCAAAATAATCATTGCAGCTTAAAAGAACCATCATCCTGCTTTTCTGTGTAATGGAAGGATTGATAAGGGAGGTCTTAGCAGCTTGTACACTGCTGGAGCACCTGTGTCTGTGTATGTGTGGTAATTCTGTTCAGAACACAAAACATGTTCACCGAGCACTTTCAAATCTCTTACCTCTGGACAAACATTAAACAGTAAACTTTTATTTTCTCTGTCATGCAAGGCTATGAAGTTTTGAAAGGCATACACTACCATAGGATAACCTTTTTACAGTTTCCTGTACTTCATTTAGCTGCAACATTTTTTGTTTGTTTGTTTTACATAAATATATCAAAATTATTCTTAAAAGGTTAATTTAGTCTGTTTGTAATCACTAGAAGCAGAAAAATTTTCTTTCTAGAATATATTGTGATACTTTTTACTTTTTGTTCCTCATATGCATCCAAATGATGCCTTTAGAATATCTTTCATCCTCATGACCACCACGTAAAAAAACCCACAACCCTAAACTGTATCCATTTGTCTCTAGCAATTATATTTCTATCTAGGGGCCTTGAGTTCTTTTCTTATGTCAGAAAGCTTGTCAGCTTTAGAATTATTTGTACAGCAATAGATATCAGTTAAATTGCGTCTAGGGTTCAAATCAGTTTGCCTGACTGCTTGAGTTAAATGCAGACTGCTTGCAGCATGCCAGGGTCTCGAGATTTTGTTGATTGGAGTCTTTGTATGTTGCTTGTGCAGTTCAGGGGGCATACGTGGATGTTTGAGGTTCATTCTGCCACTATGTAAAGGGAAGGGAGTGTCTTTGTTAAATTTTTATGTTGTTCTTTCAGTTAACAAATTGAAAAGTTGGATCAGAGATTTGTCCAAACAGATTTCAAACTCATTTTACTAGATGAACGCTGCTATTACAATTTGCCTGGATTTTCTGGTATTTACTGAAATACCTGCAGCCTCTTCTAAGTGGACAGTTCTCATTCTTGCTTAGCTTTATTTTTTGCATTCAGAAGTTAAATCAACGAATGTTTCAGGGCAACTAGTTCTTCAGTTATTGAAAAGCTGCTTGTCATTCCCAAAGCTTCTTGCTACTCTCCTTAAGTCAGATTCATCAAAGGTAGTTTCAGGGAAACAGGTTGCTTTCATTTATTTTTACTTGTTGGAATGGATTAGTTCTGTGTATCTGCACTGACTTTTCTCATACAGTGCATCTGTGGTTTGTGAATCTTTTATTTATTTATTTATTTATTTGAGAAAACTGTTGCCTGTAAATGGAAGTGACTTCTAGTCCAAAACACTTTGAGCAGTGTGAGAGCAAAAAACCTTAGAATCTTTATTGCAATTGTATTTCCGTGGTTTGGAGTAGTGGATAATGAGTCTGTGTGGATGGGTAATAGGGGTCCTAGAGCATGCAGTGTAGAGCCAGGTACGTGGAATGGAAACTTGTGGTACGGACATGGTAAGCACTGACCGCTGTACAATGGATTGGATATTGACTGGGCTTTCAAAGCCCACCTACTGTGTTAGCACCATATTCCAAGTTTTATGAAAGTTCTACTGTAACAGACCAAAGTTCTGACTGTCTGCATTTACTCTGGTTTCAAGGAGTAAATTCCCTAGACCATATGTATGGTCCGTGGCAGCATGGAATCAGGCTTACTCCCTGCTAGCTGCTCAAGTCTACTGACTGTGTCCGTGCTTCATAACAGGTGGTCTGGGTCTTCGCTGGGCTACATATGTTACCTGCATACATATCACCAAGTCATTTGAGAGTGTTTTTTTAAAACATATTTCAGTGCGTTATCTGAAGTATGTGTTGTGTGATATGTAAGGGAGTATGATGATGCACTTTTGCTGGAATGCTATCAAAAAAGAGTCAAACCTGTTGTTATCCTGTACATACTGCCTGTAGAAAGTGAACCCTGGTGGGAATTGTTCCCAACATTGCACTTTAGTTTTCTTTTGTCAGGAAGCATTTGGCTTACACTAGAGTTAGCTAGCATATCTGCACTAAGTGTGTTTGGAGACTAAACTTTTGGAGTGAAATGGCTAAACTGCATGGTAGTGTAGCCATCACATCAATCTGTTCATAGCATGTTTTCTTTTGGTTTGATAAGCCTAAAACCAATCTGAACGAAAAGGGTGTGTAATACAAAGAGAACACCTGAGAACCTAGTCTCTTAATGATCTTAACCAGACTGGGCTAGGTTTTTGCCTGGGTTGGGTATTTAAGGTACCCTTAGACTACACTTTCAATAACAGCAGAGAGGCCTGTGCTATGCATACTTGTGTATACTGTCTTTTGTTGAAACAAACTTTTCCTGGAAGCCGTGGGACTCGTTTCTTGTGCACTTCTAGATGGACAAAACCTGCCCCAAGTAAAATAACCTTTCTTTGAGTTGGGTTGGTGTCCTCGGAATCTCTGGCAAGGTTAATCTTTGAGCTAAATAAACATCCTTAGATGACTGAGTTGACTATATCTGATGATGAAGCTGTAGTTTGTGTCATTGTAGTTAGTTCTTATAGAATGGTTTTGTAGAAGCGATCTACTGGTAAATGGGTAGATTCCGTTAGTGTCAAGAAATTGATTTTACACAACTTTGATGTAGTAGTAATTAAGGATTTATTATATACTTGTATGGTAAAGAGCTAGATTACATTGTATGATTTTTAGCAGCACTTAATCAGCATTTAGGTATCAGCCAATTTAAAACAACGATTTTAACAGAATTTGCTACAATAGAAGCAGCAACATAGTTGAAGGTTTGAGAACGACAGGGTTCACACAAGACTTACTGAGGGGCATTGGGGGGTTCTAAACCCAGCTGTGCACACGTGCGCGCGCGTGTGCGCTTCTAAGATTCCGCCCTGAGGTGGATTACTTACCCTTCTCTCTTGTCAGCATTTGTCCGTGGACGAGCTTGTTCCTCAAGGAGTCAGCCATGAGATGCACTTCCCTTCAAGGGTACCCTGAGAGGCATCCCAGCTCAGGGGGAGATCAGGGGTTGCAGCCTGTCATGGTCCCTGGACAGCTCCAAGAGTTCTTGCTTGGGATCACTATTTACAGAATCGCGAGATAATTGACTTTTAGTCAATAATTTTCCAGGATTCAGGTCTTTTTCACTTTATTTATGATTCAGGTTGTGCAATATGCCCTTAGGACATAGTCATGCTTTCGTCAATTAGTCACATCACAGGGGCCTTGGATATAGTCAGAGCGGAGGCCTGATCGTCCCGTGCCTGTAGCGTATAAATAACAGGAAAGTAAGGCAGTGTCAGGTTTCACCACCCTCTGTAGATAACAGAGGAATGATGCCATGATGGCTTTTCCTTGAATCATAGATGACAAAGGGATGATGCCGTGCCATATGTATTAGGTAAAGTGATTGACTCATAGTCAAATTCAGATTCCTTATCATGTTGTTCCTGGACTCCAATGTGATTCATCATTTTCCCATGAGAGATTTCATGGCATTAAGCGTCTGCCTGGCGCTCCGTTATTAATGAGCTGTCCAGTTCAAGGAACGGTCACATCAAGGCCTACTGTGGCACATAAGCCTGAGCAAGGTTTATGTCAAGTGCAGGAGTAGAACGTATCCACCACAATTAGATTCAGCCTACATCCTCACCTTCTGTGTCTGGCTTGGTTTTCAGTGCACATTATTTCGGAACTTTCTGTGTCTTTGGACAGTACTTACAAAAAAGGAACTAATTCAGAAGTTACCAGGAATTTGCCTCATCAGCTAAGAAGCAATTTTGAAGAATTCATTAATAGAATTACAAGAAGTTGGGGCATTACATCTCTTTATTTGCAGCATAGAAATATTTTAGTTTTAACTGTGTAACATGAGGGACTTTGGAGCCAAAATATTTTTGACTGAGAAACAGTTTCTGCCAAGTGCTGGAAAGAAAATGCCACAGAGAGTATCAGCCAGGAAGAAGAGAGTCTACAAAAGCTGGTGTTGAATAAAAGGTACTGCCCTTGCCTTGGTAAATGTTTTTCAGATTTTCAAAGGAATCTTTAAGTTGCATAAGAGGAGAGGGGAAAAAACTAAATAATTGGAATTTTAAAATGTAGGAGAACTTGAACGTGGTAAAAGGACTAAACTAGACTTGTGAAAGACATTAATGAAGTCTTCTGTTGTGGAGTCTTTGACTTGGCTTAGACAGGGACTCCACTGCTCTCATTGCTGTAGAAATCAGAATAAAAAGCCACTTTGTACTCCAAGGATTGTTGCATCTAAATCAATAATAAACAGCCATCAGTAGACAAAAAAAGACCAGGAATAGATTTGAACTGACAGGTATTGGTGTTAGTTTCAAGGTCCACTTCAGCTTTACTCACAGTTATCACAGTATTACTGTAATGGAGTTTGAGCAATATGAATGATAGCTTTACATGGCTTTTTTTACCATCCTCTTAAGGCAAAATAATCTCAATACTAAGCACTGAGAAATGTGATTTTTGTGGAAAGTGACGGAATTCAGTGGTGGATTGTTGCTACTGTCATCAGCAGCTAATGTCAAGAGTCAAGCTCTTAAAGCTTATTATGAAGTAAAAGGGTGAGAAGGGCCATGGAGACTATTGAATGTGTGTATCCATAGCTTATGTTTTAAGTTCCAGAGCATAAAAAAAAAATTTGAAATGTCAAATTTCATCCAAGAAAGTGAAGAAGTGGGTGGGGTGGGTGGACGAAAAAAATAACCTGGTGCTCGCTGTATATCCAAGTAAAAAAAGAGTTAAGTCCATGTATCAACAGATAAGGAAGTGGACAGTGGAAGAAGGAGCTAGTGACAACAAAATCTTCTGGTTGCATGAACTCAGAAGTGGCACTGGGGGAAAATACATACCTATGGAATTAAAAGGAGGCTTCCTTTAAGCAAGAGTGAAGGACACAGTTGAGAGGGAATCTATACAACCAAGTGATGGACCTCAGAGAATCTCAGGGGCTTCTGAAGAACAGACACTATAACCTGAGGTAATGCTTTCTGTATAGCAGTCATTGTGCAGAATGCTAGTGTCTTGCCAACAGTGTGAAGACAGTTTAGTTTGGATGCCATAAACAATTTACCAGTAGTATACTTTTTGTGGAAAATAGCTCTTTGTTGCTTTTGGGACTAAATTCCTGTGGCATTTTCAGGAATTTTGTGAGAAAATTTGCATTATTTTACCATTTTGTAATGGTCACTTACAATACCAGATACAGCAGAAAAGCAGTCTTCTGCCTGATAGATGCTAAAGAGTATTAGTACAATTTGCCCCGTGTTTGCAGTGTTCTGTGTTAATAAATAATGAAGCTTGAAGGTGATTATCCTGGAATATTCAGTTTACCTTTGGGGAATTCAAAGCCTTAAGAAACACTAAAGTGCATATTATAATACTATTTCTTACTGTATTTCAGTTTGCCTAGGTTTAGATGTCTGCAGTAGTCTACATATTACATAGTTAATATGTGTTTCCTGTATAATCAGCGTAGAAGAAGAGAAAGCACTTTCTCAGCACAATTCAAATCACATATAAATACCTACTTCAAGATAACATGAATCGTGCTAGAAATGTTTTTCTCTCCCTTGATGATAAAGGAAGTATAGAATGACTAATTAGTCTGTAGATGTGTGAAGTTCAGTTAAATGCATCTGATCACCAGACCTCATGTCAGGTGAATGTGAATGTATCTAGCAGTGAATCCATCTGGCCAATAAGACTGATGTTGAGTTTTGGGTTATGTGTGTAAACATAGAAAGAAAAACGAATATATGAAATATGTTGGAAAGAGATAAGAGAATCATGGTTAATATGTTACTGTAATATATAAACTGCGGTTATTAAAATGGTTATTTAAAGAAGATGCTTAATAACTGTGCAACCACACTCTGAGAAGCACAATTTAGTTGTTATTCATAGCTTTTTCCCTTTGTGTTTTAACTGTGAAATAACGAGTTAAATATTTTTAGTGGTTATTTTTTATTTTCTTTAAATATTGTCAGGTGTGTGTGAAAACTGTACATTGATAGAATAGTATTTCAGGCGCCTAACTACTAACCTATCAGCTAAAAATTACACAACCAACAAAAACAACATGGTGTTTATGCAAATGAAAACTTAGGGGGAAAGTTCACAAATGTCCTTGGTTATGCTGGGATGGAATTTGGCTGTGGCCGCTGTAAAGATCAGTCTTGTGCCCCTGGATGTCTTTAGAATCAAGAAATATGTGAGGCTCTGCATGAAGTTCATTGGTTGCTTTGTTTTTTCTTCCTTGTTCTCTCTTATGTACAACTCCTGTAGCAGACTTGATGTCTGCTCCCTCTCATGTGCCATAGATGTCCAGCTTCTTCCCACTTTTATCCTCTGCTCTCCAGCTATTGCTGTCTTGTGGTGTGGTGCATGATTTTTTTTTGTGTATGTAAGAAAACAAGAGACTCTAGGAGAACATAAGAGAAGTCGTGTTTGTTTCAGCTCATGCAGTCACTTTACCAGCACATGGGCATTGTCCAGCTCCTAGTTTGCAACAGAGTAATGCTTTAGAGGAGTATACCTTATCTGGTATGGCTCATGTGTAATAGTAATGATCTTACCTTTTCCTATACCTGTTGAGAAAAAAAATTGTATTTTTAAACTCTGTGGGGCATTTTGTTAATAGATCAACTAAACAAGCCATATTAGCTTGACTAAAAACATTTAAGTGTCTGGGAAGCTTATAAATATATTTACACATTGTCAAAGGCTCATTGATTTAACACTATGTACATTGTCAGTTCCTTGATTTTTATGTCTCTTATTCTCCAAGTTGCTTATTCGTGGTATTTTGAGAAGAAAACTTTTACATTTTCTTGAGGGTAGTGTAGAGGAGGCAGGGACAGAAAGAATGAAACATTCAGTTATTATCATACTGCACTAAAGCTAATTTGAAAATACTTTTATTTTCCAGTAGAAGTGGGTTGATGGTGCCTTTACCAATGGCCTTCCTATCTTGCCTGCTGGACGAACTGTGACAATTTCTCCTTACAGCGGTCGATTAGATATCTGTCCACAAGATAAAGGATGTGTAGATCTTTATGTTAAATTTGCAAAACAAGATATAATGGTGAGTTGCTGGTTTATTTAATAACTTCAGAAGAAAAAAAGGTAGTTGGGCAGTTAAGTTTATGCTTATTTTTAAGTATTTATTTTTTGTGTATATATTATCTTTGCATGACATTTTTGGCATTTTCTGTTTTGCACATGGAGTGTAAACTTTCCCTTAAACACAAGGGAAAGAAAAATGTAGAATAAATTTTGTCAGGTTGAAAAGCATTTATCTAGTTCAAAATAAAGCAAGTATATCACAGATTATTCAATTTAAATAATCGAGGCTTGCTTTACATCTGTCTTTGGCTAGGCAGAATGTTTACAGAAAAAAAACTAAGACTTCCCTAAAATACCTCAGGAGAGGGAAACTCTAGCATATCCATTCATACTTACGAAATTAGCTGCTATAACTGAATTTAAAATATGAGTTTAAGTTGTACATTTGAAATGGTATACAATGACTTGACACTTCATTGCTCAGGAGCGCTCATTTTGAACCTTGTGACCACAACGCTTTTCCAGGAATTTTGTTAGATGTTACAGAAATGTTTATGTATACTGAAACATAGGCTAAGACTGATTTTTATGACCTCCTTTTCATTGTTGACATTTTTGTCTCTGCAAGCTTTTTCTCACAAACTTCTGCACAGTATTGCATCCTTTGCCATGATGAAAGAAAATACTGTATGGCAAGTAGTAGACCTACCATTGCTCTGAACAAAACTTCATTAGAAAGAAAAAGAAAACTGGTTAGCAGTAGTTGCTACACTTTTTAAGTTTCACTTAGTTCTAAATGTTTTCTTAATTTGAGTACAATTAATGTTCTGTAATGTTCTAAATTGGAATAATTTCTGAATGTTTGTAGTGTTTCACAGAGATTTTAAGCATCGTAGTACTTGGTAAATGATCATAAAGCATGAGAATACATATTTTATTGATAATATATGCACAGTTTACTGTATATTTCTTGGTTGTGGTTTGTGTTTAATATCTAGCGCATTTAGGGGAAGAAAATGAGTTGATGAGTGGATTAATTCTGAGAATTAATTGCAGACTTGCGATGCTTCTAGGATCCTCCAAGTGCAGACTTGTGTAAAATCTTGGGCAACATTATAAACTATTCTTTTTGAAGCACCCTTGTCTCTTAGAGCTGTAAAAATGTGAACTAAGAATAATTTTCTTTCAGCAGTATCATAATCTGTATAAAGTGAAGAGTTGTCTCTTTCTCTTGGTATCTGGATTGAAATGTGAACAGTGCTCTCTCTTTGAACCTCCTCCATCTATTAGTGTCAGAATTTGAATTTTTTTTTTTCAAATAATGAAGATGATTTTAGCATTGTGCTGCAAAATTTGTATAAATAAAATATGTGGCTAAAGTAGATATTAAATTAGACATAAATTAAGTGTCTAGCTCTTTATTAAATCTATTTGTAATTTTGTTGTAAGCAATTCAATAATGTCTTTATTTAAGAACAAAGTTCTGAAATCTTCCTGCACCACCAAAGTAACCACTTAAGATATTGAGTAGTTTTTAATTTGTTGGAATTAAAGCTGCATTTATAGTCATATGTAAAACACTGCCTGAGAATGTTCTGAAGAATGTGATTGTTTGCACTAGGAAGCGGTCAAAATATTTTCTTGCACAACCTTAGCATGTGTCAGCTACCTCTCCCCCAGACAGGTCCTGGAATGCTTCTGTACTTGCAATGTTTCAGAAGCTCTGGGCAGTTTTATAGTCAGCCTGTCTTAGAGGCTGTGAATTTATTGGTGTGTACACAGACCATTTGTGCCAGTTTATGTTGGTTTGCAGCAATGTACCTGAATGTGTGATTTAATAGGATAGACATAGCCATGCTGGTCTTTTGTTTTTACATATGCTGCATGAAACAGATGACAGAACAGATAACAACACAGCCAAGTCTAACATAAGTTGCTTTAATAAACTAATTTCTAGCACCTTGCTCTGTTGCAGCTGTCTCTGGCCAACCTAGTAAGACTTAAGCAGTCTATGTTCCCACCAAACCAGAAGAAAATGGAATCACTATACCAAAATGGATTTGATGATGCTGTACGTTTTTTACTAAAAGAAAATTGGTTTGAATAGATGGTACATAGAAAATAAACAAAACCTGATGGCTATCGAAACACAGCTATAGGTATCCTGCCTCGAATCTGTCGCAATTTCTGTTTATCGAAATAAAAATCCCAGTTGGAATGGCTTCAGCTTCTGCCAAGAAAGTATCAATTCCATGTCAGAATGGGAACTGTACTTACCTGGTAATTGTCTTGTTTTGAGGAGATTCAAGTTTAGATCCATTTTACTTCAGCACTGGACTTTAACTTGGGAATTGTAAAAGCTTGTGTTATCATAATTACAGAAGTTCAGAAGTCTTATTCGATGTTATTTGAGGGACTAATCAAGGTTGTACCATGAAAAATTACACTGTGTTCTTCAGTTTATTGAATAGTTGTGCATGCTTATTGGGTGTTTGCAATATTGCTGGTCCAGTTTATATCCTACAGTGTTCTAAAGGACTTGAACTCTTAGCACTATCCACAAGAAATAAAATATTTGCACTCTTTTACTCTGATACATGTGGTTTTTTAAACATGAAAAGTTCTTGCCCTTCTCAGGGAATGCAGTCTTTCTAAATTTGAAATACTACTGAAATTTGTAACAGAAGTGTGATATTTGTCCATAAAAAATCCTGTAAAGAAGAATAGTTATTTTTGTTTTCTTCTGCTGCTAAAATTGAATAAATATATTTTCTTGAAACTTTTGTCAAGAGCTCATTTGTAAATTTCTTAGAATGCTATAACAACCTGATTGTCTACAGAAAACAGTCTGTCAGAAAGAAGTTGAAGTCAGCAGGTAATGAACTCTGTTCTTTTACCATTCACCTTGCAGTGATTTCCTTAAGTGCAAGTTCAAAATTTTCAGTCTTAATGCCTGAATTCTAAAATCCACAACTGTTTAAAAGCAAAGTGTTTGTTTTTGAAGTGTGCTTTTTAAGTTGAGTTCTTAATGCTTACAAAAATTTGAAACTGAATTATTTATAGAACTCCAAAACAATGGAAAACCTGGGGAGAAATAAGATTAAATATGTTGTAGCTGCTTGAAAGCCTGTTCAGCACATAACCACCAGATTTATATTCATATATAGATTGCATCAGGTTAGGATTCATGTGGTAGGGACTGAATTTTTCTATTACTGTTTTAGCTAGAAAAAGAAATAATAAAAAGTTTTGTATCAGCATTTTTAGATGCATGAGGTTCTGTAGCAATGAAAATAGAATATCTGTGTGATTTCCAGATCTGTAGGACAGCATTTCTGCGGGTAGAACTGAAGTACATTACTTTGGTGCTACCGCGACACCTGTGCCTGACTCGCTTGCGTATTCATTACAGAGGAGAACTTTTAGCATGAATATAAGTAGTGAACAATGCTATTGAAAAAATTATTTCACACTGATCTGTTATAGCCTAAGTTTCTAATTTCATTCAATTCTATTTTGGCAGTATGATAGAAACTTCTTTTTTATTTAGCATTCTGAGGGCTTGGAGCTACTAATAAGCTTTCAGAAACAGCATACGTGCTCCTGTTGGTTACCTTCCTGAGCAATAATGGAGCCGTGTATATTTAGCAAACCTGTACAAAGCTTCTTTATCTGGATGCAGTTTTGTAAGAGTTGCTTTTAAAGGAGAAGGTTATTAAGTACAAAGTTCATTTATTGATAATGTATGTTGCTTTTGAGCATGGAGTGTCACAGTTGGCTATGCTCTTTATTCTATTAAAATCAGACTTCTTTCTGCATATATTAATGTAACCCACAGGAACGTATGCCATATCTTGTTTTCTGAGCTCTAAGAGCCACGGGTAACGTTCAATGCTTTAGAAATTGACCTTCAGAGGTTTATGATAACATGACATAATTCCAAAATGTCGGAAGTCAAGCAGGTGGGGCAGAAGGTTGTCTTGGCTGAGCAGGGATCTTCTTCTAGAGCTTAGGTGGGAAAGGAAAGTGTATGGCCACTGGAAGCGAGATCAGGTGACGTGGGAGGACTACAGAGGTGCTGTTTGCCTTTGTATGGAGAAAATTTGTGCAGCCAAAACTCAATTAAAGTTGAAGCTGGCCAGTACTGTGGGGGACAATAAATAGAGGTTTTTTTAAATATGTTAACAGCAAAAGGAGGACCAAAGAAAATATTGGTCCATTACTTGATGAGGATGGTCACCTCACAAACAGGGACATAGACAAAGCAGAGATGTTTAATGCCTTCTTTGCCTCTGTCTTCAACTTCGATGATGGGCTCTGGGACCCCAGGTGCCCTGAGTTGGAGGACTGTGACTGCAGTAACCATAAACTCCCAGCCAACCCCAAACTTGTGTGGGATTTGCTGCTCCACCTGGATGTATGTAAGTCTATGGGGCCCAAAAGGATTCCTCCCAGCGTACTCAGAAAGCTGGCTGATGTCATCGCAAAACCTCAATCATTTTTCAATGGTCATGGGAATCTGGAGACGTCCCAGTTGGCTGGAAGCTGGCAAATGTTGTTCTAATTTTCAAGAAGTGCAAGAAAGAAGACCCTGGTAATTACAGGCCTGTCAGTTGCACTTCAGTGCCTGGTAAAATTATGGAGAAAATTATTCTGGGAGTTATCGAAAGGACGCCTGAAAGACAATGCAGTCATCGGTCGTAGCCAACACGAGTTCACAAGAGGAAGGTCCTGCTTAACAAACTTAATTGCCTTTTATGACAAGGTCGTTCATCTAGTTGACCAAGGGAAGCCAGTTGATGTAATCTTTTTGGATTTCAGTAAAGCCTTCAATACGGTTTCTCACAGCATTCTTCTGGACAAAATGTCCAGCCTACAGCTAGATAAATGCATAACATGATGGGTGAAAAATTAGCTGACGGGTCAGACTCAAAGGGTTATAGTAAATGGGTTTACATCAGGCTAGCGACCAGTCACTACTAGGGTTCCCCAGGGCTCCATTTTAGGGCAAGTTCTCTTTAAAGACTTGGATGTAGGACTAGAAGGTGTATTGAGTAAGTTTGCAGATGATACTAAACTGGGAGGAGCTGTTGACTCTGTCAAGGGTAGAGAGGCCTTGCAGAGAGACCTTGACAAATTAGAGATCTGGGCAATCACCAACCGCATGAAGTTCAACAACAGCAAGTGCCAGATTCTGCACCTGGGAAGGGGCAACCCTGGCTATACCTATGGCCTGGAGGATGAGAGGCTGGAGAGCAGCTCTGCAGAAAGGGATCTAGAGGTTCTGGTGGCAAGTCAAATATGAGTCAACAGCATGCCCTGGCATCCAGGAGGGCCAAACATATCCTGGGGTGCATTATCCATGGCATTGCTAGCCAGTCAAGAGAAGTGATTGTCTCGCTCTGCTCTGTGCTGGTGCAGCCTCACCTCGAGTACTGTGTGCAGGTTTGGGCACCACAGCATAAGAAGGACCTGAAACCACTAGATAGTGTCCAAAGGAGGGCTACAAAGATGATGAAGGGTCTAGAGGGGAAGACGTATGAGGAGTGGCTGAGGTCACTTGGGTTGTGCAGCCCAGAGAAGAGGAGATGAGGGGAGGCCTCATGGCGGCCTGCAGCTTCCTCACGAGGGGAGCTGAGGGGCAGGCGCTGATCTCTTCTCTCTGGTGACAGCGACAGGACCCGAGGGAACAGCATGGAGCTGTGACAGGGGAGGTTCAGGCTGTGTGTTAGGAAAAGGTTCTTCACCGAGAGGGTGGTCGGGCACTGGAACAGGCTCCCCAGGGCAGTGGTCACAGCCCCGAGCCTGCCGGAGTTCAAGAAGCATTTGGACAACGCTCTCAGACATAGGGTCTGATTTTTGGGTGGTCCTGTGTGGAGCTGGGAGTTGGACTCGATGATCCTTGTGGGTCCCTTCCAACTCAGGATAGTCTATGATGCTATGATTCTATGACATAACACTTTTCAGGAAGAATAAAATAGTAATAATGCAGAGAAAAAAAAGTAGAAGTGTTTATTATGATTAGATGAAGATTTTTTTTTTTATCTTGGAACATAAAAGTTGAATGAGAACAGAAGTCTGTTCAGACATGCCACCAGTGTTCAGAATGGATACTGAACAGCAAGACTCAGATTTTTCAGTTACCACCATTTTATAAATGTTTTCTGATTGTGGATTACCTACCAAAAGCAGAAGGACGCAAGCCTATTGTCTTTAAGCTGTTCATTTGGTCCTAATGAAGCATAGTAAAGCACATTCATAAATGCACTATTCTCAGCCAACAATGCTTGAATCCATTTTGTTTGTGTGGAAAAAAACGAAATATCCTTTAAAAAAGTAGATGATCAATTAGCCTCTTAGGGCAGAATTTGCAGAAGGCAGTTTTAAATCAGGAGGATAGTCTCAATCTCTTTGTTTCATGAAAGAAGCAAAGTCTGCTTCTGCGCATTCAGATTTTGTGAATATTACCCATTTTATTTCCTCCTTCCCCCCTACTCAGCTGTATCACCTTGAAAATTTCAGGTGCAGTTTTAATAAAATCTATTTTTTCCAAACAAAGTAGTCCTTTTACAATAGAGACATACCTTATTAAAGATGAATTTATTTTCTTCCTGGTTTAGTCTCCAAAATTCTATTTATCTGTTTATCTTCATAAACTTCAAAATTTTTATTTAAAAATCTCTAACAAAATAGTAATGCTTTTGTTTCTGAAAATAATCCAGAATAGGGGAGTTCATATGGATGTGGGGAATACTGTTTTTGTTTTTGTGGAACCGTACATACCATTTGTCACTACACAAATGAGGGGTAACCTAGAAGTGTTTGTAAAAACCGCCTGTAGGTTAGAAAGACTAATGAGTACCTTTAGGTCAGTCTGCTTCATTGCAAAAGATCTGATCCCTTTCAGCTAATTTCCTAAGATGTATCTTCATCTATAGTAGTACTAATCCTGTCCATACCCTGCCCCAGCTCTCCTAGTTGGAGATAATACATATGGCTGCTTGTGTTCCTAACCTAATCCTTAGTTCTGTTTTAAATTTCTTCTGTGTATGGTCTTACTTGGCAATTACATGTGCACATTTTTATTGGTTAAATATTTTCTATTTAAAAAAAACACATCTAATAAAATCAGAACCTCTTAAACCATGTTATCTATTATCAACAGTCATATTCTTCAAGTGAACATTAGCCTTTCTACATGAAAGAAGTTTAGTTTAGGTTTGTTTTTTGTTGTTTGTGTTTGTTTGTTTGTTTGTTTTTTACAACATTGCAGGTTCTTCAGTTTGGTATGGATATTTCCTGGCTAATTTTGCTGACTAATAGCTGGAATTTTTTGTCAGAGCATCATAAATCTGTTACACTGAGAAAGGGTCCTGACCTCCTTCTTAACATTTCTGACAACAACCTAAAGGTAGTAGGGAGTCCTCTTTCTGTCTTTTTCTACAATAAATCAATTTGGATATCAGTTACCAATCTCCTTTGTCAAAACAAATTGAAATCAAATATATGAATTTGTAATTTTAAGAATTGTCGTCGGATCAGAAGGCCGAGTCATGACATACACCAATATGGTTAAATCATGCTCATTTTATTACCCGAATAGCGACATTCTTATACTTTTCGTAGCATGCAGAAGCAGCGCTGTAATTGGTGGCGCGGCCGGTGCATGCGGCCAGCACGCGCTAATTCTACTATGCTGATTGGGTCTGCATTGCCCAGCACGCGTGATGCAAAGCTTTCTGATATTGGTACTTAGTTTCTTCTTCTGCTTTCTTCCCATACTGGAGGAGCTGATTTTGCAAATTGCAACAACGCCTTAGTCCCTGTTTATTACCCTCCAAGGTTAGTTCAGTAACATTCTCACAGAACCTCCCCGCATTCCTCCCTGTAGCTTGGGTTGCTCATTTTCAGCACATCATGGCCTCCCTGCTGTTTCAAAAAATCCTCAACAAAGAATACTTCTTAAATAGATTCTTTTGTTCATTTCCTATTAGGAATGTTTTAGGTGAAGTCCTTGTAGGGCTGAAAGCATAATCTACACTTGCCAGAATTTCATCTGTTGATGGACTTACTACATAAATAGGCTGCATAACTGTTTTTAAGAAAATATGTTATTAATATCTTAAAAGGTAGACAGAAGTGAAACTTGCTAAAACTTTTATCTATTTTCTACCTTGCTGCTGCTGCTAAGTGGTTGAGGTAAAGATAACTGCAAGCAATACCAATTCAAAAAAAAAAAAAAAAAAAAAAAAAAACCAGAATACCATTTCTGCTGAAATGTTACTAGCTCTGCTGGTCACATTGTCTAGGAAACCCTTCTTTTTTTTTTTTTTAAACTCACATTTCACAATTTTTTTTTGAAAATCATTAGTATAGGTACAGCCAAATCTAGAAAGTGAGATTAAGATAATATTTTATCCTGAGGATGAACACATTTTTGTGATGAAGCACATAAACGTTATTATATCTGTTCTGAGATTATTACTTCGGGTTATGCTAAGGATATGCTAAGGTAGGTTTTTTTGTTTGGTTGTTGTTGTTTTCTTTTTCTGTTTGTTTGTTCTTTTGTTACTGAAGTATTCCATACAGAAGTATGTTTAAAACAGGCAAGAAATACAAATTCTTGATTATTATTAAGAATAATTTGTTTCTGTACTGCGTCTCTATCTTTCTCTCTTGGTCTATAGATAGTAAAGTGTGTTTTAGGCACTATGGATCCTTTTACACTGAAATATTTTTCCTGATTTTAGGAAACTAATCTGAGATCCTGTTGTATTCCAGAGATATGCTTTACATGGTATTTTTTTGTCTCACGTGATTTAGGTATTGTTTTGTTAGAGAGTAAATTTTTTCTCAAATCATTTTGTATTTCCTCAATGAACAGACTTGTGTTTCAGAATGTAAGCTGTTTGTAGATATTGTTCCTCCTTTAGGCAGATCATTCTGTCATTTTTTGTACATGCCACAAATTAAAGGAAAATTTGAAATAAACGTGTTTTAATCACTCAGGTAATTACAAGGGAGACAACTTGTGTAATTGTAATGTGCTAGTGAAAGACAAGCATCAAGAAAATTTTTTTCCATATTTGTGAATTGGACAGCAGCGCAGGACTTCATGGCTTACATTTTAATCTTGGTAAGGATATACAACATGACACCTGAGAAAATTGGAGTTTCAGTGTGAAAAAATAAAAACGCACTAAGTTTCTATCTTTCCTCATTAAACTACAAATAAACTCTAGAAAAGCTACCAACTGTTCTTCCCCTCTACTCAGCACTGGTAAGACCACATCTGGAGTATTGCCTCCAGTTCTGGGTTCCCCAGGATGAGAAAGATTTGGACTTCCTGGAGAGACTGCACTGCAGGGTCACAAAGATCATTAAAGGACTGGGGCACGTGGCATATAAGAAGAGCCTGAGAGATCTGGGTCTATTTAGCCTGGTGAGGAAAAGGCTCAGGGGGATCTTATCCATGTGTATAAATAGCTGATGGGAAGGAATGAAGAAGATGGAGCCAAGCGCTTCTCAGTGGCACCCAGCGACAGTACAAGAGGCAATGTGCACAAACTGAAACACAGGAGCTTTCCTCTGAACATCAGGAAAAGTTTTTCGCTGTGCAGGTGACAGGGCACTGGGACTGGTTGTCCAGAGAGGTTGTGGAACCTCCCTTCTTGGAGATCTTCAAAAGCTGCCTGGACGTGGTCCTGGGCAGCCTGCTCTAGGTGTCCCTGCTTGAGCAGGGCTGTTGGGCTTACATGACCTCCAGAGGTCCCCTCTAACCAATGGGTCTGTGATTCTGTAATTTATTGTAGAATCAGTGTTTCATATAAATATTAACATTCCTTACATTATAACATGCACCTTTTTTTTTTTAAGTATAAATTGGAAAAAGTACTATTTCATGTCTAATATTAATAAGTGCTTGTGCTCTAAATGCATTCTGAAATCAGTCCTGATGTTTCATTCTATGCTAAGCTGCCATAAAATTTCCATGACCTTGCTGACTGCAACATAACAAATGTGGTTTTGTTTTTTTTTTTTTTGTGCTGTTGGTGTAAGATAGTGGCACATATTACCTATTACTTGTTTTCAGTCTCCTAGAACTTTCGGAGTATTTAACCTTTCTGATTGGAAGTTTATGTCCAACTTCCTTGGAAACATTATGTAGAAAATACCTCAGCTTTTTCTGAGAAGCAAGTGAAAATTGCCAAAATCATGTTGTCCTTCATTTGAAGGGCCATTGATCCGAAGTGGAGGCAGTGATATAAAGTGGAAAGAAAACAGCCCCATTCGAGTATGTGAGTTATCTGAATGAGATGCCTTTTAAATCTGCCCTCTAGTTATATCTGCTAGATTAGGTATGAATTCTTGTCATTTTCACCAAAATGCCAGAGATGGAGAGATGTAAGGTTTCACTGAATGCATTGACCTCTTTGTGCTTCTTGTACTTGAAAGTGACTTCAGTTCACTGACTGCTGCCTTCAGTTCTTCTCTTCATAGAACTGCATCTTCTTCTCAGATGGACTTCACACCTTGCATTGTAAAGCATGGAATGGCTTTTTCTCTTTCCTCTAAAGCTACGTGTTAAAATGTATAAACATGCCCTGTATTGAACCCCTTAATATTTAACCCAATTTTAAATTTTAACTTTAAAATGAAGCATTATATGTATTATATACAACAAGGATTTTATTTTTTAAAGATTCTTAAAATAGGAAATTTGAGCTGCTTCTGAAGAACTGGTTTCTCTGGAAAATAAACGACTTACATATTTACATCCACAATTACAGTTTGAGTTTCTGAGTCTGGAAACCTATATATCTATGACTGCAGATGCACTCAGGACCCAGTTTGGGTAGAGAAGTGGGGAAGACCATTATTTAGTTCCTGCTGCCCAATTAAAAAAAAAAAAAAAGTGATTCTTCATGACTTCATGATTGTCCTTCACCTCTGCAAATGCTCAAGCATAGTCTGTCTGTCCCTCTGGAAGTCACATTTAACTTTAAGTGTATCAGACAGCAGTTTCACTGAAATGAATCAAATAGTGAGATCAATTTCTTAAATGAAAATTATTTTAATTGGCATCTTTACTGATAGAATAGGGAAATATTTTAGAAAAAGACACCAGCGATGACGATTAAGCTGAACTTTGCTAGCAAAGTGTATCCACTTCGTAATGTACAGCCTTGAATATCAGCTATGACTTATTGCCCCCCCTTGAGTAAACAGGAGCTTACTTTTTATAATTAGTGCATAATTAATGTATAAGGCTGTAATCTCTGCCATTTTATTTTATGAACCTTTTCCTTTCACATAGTGTATTTTCGGTGGTGAGAAAATTTGAAACATAATATTCAGCTTGCAATATTTGACAGTTTGAGGAAAAAATGCATTTTTAACAATTTATGTAGAGTTTGTCGAAGTATTAATTTCTTTCAAGTTACACATACATAACTATTCCAAAGCACCACTTCCTCAAGTGCATAATTACTATGCAAATTATGATAAGCGCATTCTATGCAGTTTAATTCTAATGTTGTTATTTACATGAATTCCAAAAGTATTCTAAGCAATTTAAAACAAGTTTAAAAGACTTTTTTTTTTTAATACAAATAGCTTATATTATAATCTTAGATATGGCACATGAGCAGCAAAGACAAGCCCTACAGCAGTAATTATTATATTTTTCTTCAGAAATTAAAACTTTTAAAAACACATTCGGTATTTTCATTCTATGGGGAGATGCATGTACCCAATATACATTATATGAGTGGCATAGCTGGCTACATAGCTAAGAGTGGAAGAAGTTGCAGGGATTTGTAAACATGGGGGCTGTATAAGGAGTTAGAAATAAGATCAGGCAGTGCACAAGGAGCACGTGAGAAATTCCTCTATGATAAACTCTTTGAATCTATCACTCCAGTGGACAGATACTGTATTACAGAATTTGCCATTGCTATTGTAAAGGAAAGAAGCCATCTTAATCCAGGTAAAAACAAAATTCCAACTGTGTCTTTGTGTTTGAAATGGAAAAAATCAGATTTGTTGGCATTGAAAAGAAGTTTGAATACCTTTAGCTTTTACAGTATTTTGATGATAGCTGTGTACACTGAAGCATTTGTAGCTGTATAGATTGTTAATTGCATTAGTATGAAATAAAGACAGGAACAGATGAAAAAACTTGAACAAAGCAGATTCCAAGTTAATGAAGTCACTTGTGTGTATGTTTCTTCTATATCTTGAAGTAGTACAAATCACACATGCTCATATCTTTACAGTTAAAACTGTGTGGCTTGTTTTTCATATCATTTTCCTTTCAATGTGACTGAAAGTTCTTATTAGTGACATATCTTCATATTCTTGGTTAAACCCGTTATTAACTGGTCTGGATGGCTTGTCATAAATCCATTCACTTGGCAGGGTAGCACTGCTATCTGTACTTCTTGTCTCATTCTTGCACTTTTTACAGCACTGGTAAATCTGTTGCAATATTCCACAAAATATATTGTTAAGCAGTAAAAATGTGTTTCCATCAGATACCCCATCTTTTTAGATATCATATTCCTAACTTTACTGGGATAGCAACACAGTGTACATTCTGAATTGTCTGTAAAGTTGTAATGCATATTGCAGTCATGATGAAACAGGAAAATACTACTGTTAACTACAACTTCATGAATTGACACACTATTCATTATTATTATTAATAAATTTTAGTGGTATGTTAGCTAAGACCCTAATAACCCTAAGACCCTATAAAGCTAACACTTTATAGCTTATCTGGTTTTAACTTTACAAGCAAGTGGGATATGATCAGATGTACACAATTATGATACAGTAGGACAATTATGGTATGTTTTGATTTAAAATAAGACTAAGAACTAATATTAAACAGTATTAAATTATTTCAGTGGATTAGCTTCTTACGTGCTGAATTCTAAGCCTTTACAGGTAGCACAATAAGGGTAAATCATATTGTACTCAAGAAACAGGTAAAAAGCGTGTCTGACTGTATACCAGTAATTTCATTTAATACTTCTCCAATCCCCAGTACTATCTTTTACAGTGCATGTATGCTGTTACGTAATGAAAAAATAGAGCATAGGGTAGGGGGAGAGAGTTTTTCTTGTTTTTTTTTTAATCATTCTTTACTCCTATGTAGTTGAAATGAGATTTCTGGAGAGTGGATGAGATGGGTATCTTCTTTTGAGAAGAATCTACAACTGACAGCTGTGATGACTTCTCCGTAAAATATACACAGTTGCCATGCAAGCTTCATTGGAATAGCACATTGCTGTGTCCTAGTCTTGGTTTTGAAGCACAGAAAAGGTTTGACAGAAGTAAGGGAACAGCTAAGAGAATTTTAGGCTAAGAAAAGGCAAGTCAGGCCTCTTCCTGAGACAGCAGCTCCTTCCAGAAGCTACCTGAAGGGCTCAGCCAACCATGACATACCAGATTTAAGCAGTGGCCTAGAAGGGCCAAAAGGCCTTTGAGTGATCTAGTCCGTCTTTCATTATTTCACACTCTGATTTCGACATGATACACATTTTCATGATACAAAACATTTGTCATTTAGTGAAGAAACGACCTGTAAGAAGTTATAAACTCCCTGACTTCATAAATTTCAGTGTCTTTCTCTTTAGCCAGTGTGGTGGATTGACCCTGGCCAGCAGCCAAGCACCCACAGAATTACTAGCTCACTGCCCCCTCCCAAGGGACAGAGGAGAGGGCAGGAAGAGCAAAAGTGAGCAGTCTCCTGGGTCAAGATAAGGACAGTTGAATAGAGGAAGGAAAGAGGAAGGAAACTAAGCGAAGCAGAGGAAATCACTCACCACCTCTGTCCAGCAGATCAGTGCCCAGCCAGACTCTGAAGAATGATCACCTTGGTAATCAAAAAAACCTTTGCTTTTCTTCCTCTACCCCAGTTTTTATTTCTGAGCATGACGTTATGGTGTGGAATATTCCTTTGGTCAGCTGGGATCAAGTGTCCTGGCTGTGTCCCTTCCCACCCTCTTCCTCACCCCCAGCTTCCTCACTGGGGGAGCAGAGTGAGAAATAGAGAAAGCTGTGATGCCATGCAAGCACTGTTCAGCCAAGACATTGGTGTGTTATCAATACTGCTTTAACCACAAATCCAAAACATAGCACGATACAGGCTGCAATGAAGAAAGTTAACTCCATCCCTGCCAGACTGAGTACAGTCTGCTACCACTAATTTTGCTCACAGTGACTCATTTTAGGAAAGATTTCGTTGGCTCTTTTTTGTGTACTCAGATGTGGACATGCATTTGACAGGCTTCTGCTGCTATTGTATCTCAACAAATTTTGATTGTTTACCACTTCTCTCTCTGGCTTGAGTTTATTCTGTCTTCCTAAACACATCCCTTGTCTCCTACTGCCTGAACTGTGTGAACGTTTCTGGTTTTGATGTGGCTTTGAGGTAACAGTACTTAACAACTGGTTTCTAAAGAAAACAAAACCCAAACCTTACTTGACCCAGAAGGGCAACTGGATACCGTAAATACCTTTCTAGGCCTTGTAACTTATGTCACTGGTGCCAAGTCTTTTAATAATGAAATTCTCAGCTGTGCAGCAGTATCAGCAGAGAGGGAGCTGTTGCTGTAATGCTAGATTCAGGAACACTTAAATAGCCCTTTTAAACTGCACAAGCTGAGAAAGCCTGTTCATTTTAGCGCTGTTCATGCCTTCAAAGATTGTGTGATGCTAATTTGCATCAAGTTATGGCATAGCCCAGATTTCTTCACCTCAGGTTTATTTCCTTCCAAATGGTTTCCTTCACATAAAGAATATTTCCAGATATGATCAAAATAGAACTATTAGTTGAAAGCTGGGTTTTAGTTTTTGGTTCCATAAAAAATGATTGACTAAAATGATTATGAGGTAGGGAACATAACCACAATTAGAAAAGAGGGAAGGATTTGCAAAATATCATGGGAAGCATAAGAAATCATCCTCCGCTTAGACAGTTTTGTATAAAAAACAAACAACAACAAACAAACAAACAAACAACAACAACAAAAAAACTCCTTCTCTTGAAAAATATGTTCAAGTTTTCAAGTTGTCAGTGTGCTGCACTGCTGGCCAGGAAAATGTCAGGCAGAGACCCATATCAACTGATGGGTGGGAGTGGGTATAAAAGTATAGAACCCTGGCATGACTGGTTTGTTGGCTGGAACACATGTAAGACAAAAGATGAGCAGACATTCATGCATGCCGAGTGGAGCTCATGAAATTAGGAGCTGGAGCTCAAAAGTATGGAGGAAGTAGGATGTGTTTTAAACTGCTGATTAAGTAATTTTTTTTTCTAATTCTGTTTCATTTCCAGGTAAAAGTAATAACTCTAGATCAACCAGCAGCATAGACTATTGTCCCATTGTCAGTAAGCTCAGAAAATAACAGATTTAATTTCTCTAGGTATCTCCACTGCCACAGCTTCCTTTTTCTTTTATGGTCATGCCCTCAAAATATCCAGAGGCAAAGGGTTCTACCTCTAACTTCTTAGTTAACAGAAAACAGACTAAGTCTTTACTTTGACAAAGCTGCATAATCTGTCATTTCTTTCCATCAAAAGATGCAACCCATCTTTAGGGCTGTAATATTTATTTTTGAAGTTATTACTTACACCAAAAGCTATGATAATTGTGGTCACAAAGATGGTGTATCCGAGAAGAAGGAACCAACACCACCAGGTCGTTTCTGATCTTATACAGTCTTTGCATTTGAAATCTGAAATGAAGAGAACAAAAATTAAGTATCTGAAAAAGAAAAAAAAGTTGCTTTTCTGATATGATTTCATTTGAAGGATTAGTGAGGATTCGTCAGCACAGTTATCTTTATTTTTATCACATTTTCTTTCACTCTTTTTTCAGGCTAACAGCTTAAGCTTGTCTTGTGAGAACAGATGTCTTCTTTATTCTTCAGACATGAAAGTTTTGAAACAGTTGTGAGCTATTTATAAAATGAATAGTAAAAAAATTTTCAGTGTACTAGGATCGGAATATACAGAAACATCTTTATTATATAGCACACACTTAAGCAATAATGAAAAAGCCTGTCTTTTTTTTTTAAAAAAAAAACTAAACCATACGTGCTTGTGGCGTGAAAGTCAAAAGAATTTCATTGACAGCTGTTTTTCTTTAGGTACTCAGAAGAATTCATTGGACAATTGTTATATATAAAGTGAAATCTAGAAACAGAGATGCTTTGCAGCATTTAGCATATGTTAGTCAGATTTGCCTGGAAAGTCTACATGCACAAAATCTGGCTGCTCTCAAATAGTGTACCTCAGTCACTGAGGTCACAGTCCCCATCAGGATTATGAAAATTGTTTACATAATTTGAGGATAGGGGAAGAGTTACAAGGTGCTGAAAATTATTTTACAATTACACGGAACGAAACTCCCACTCCCATGTAGCTGTGCTTTCACATACTCTCTTTCTAAAAACACACTCATTTCTTAATTTACAATTCATTTTTCAGGAACTGGAAGGGGAAGCACAAACTGCATACTTCAAAAAAGACTGTTGGCATACAAGGACTGAGGAAAATGATGAAAAATGGTACAAAATATTGTAATGGATTTGTGTTTTTTGTATGGAGTAAAGATCCAGCAAGTGTTTGTGGAAAATAGTAAAAAAAATATTTAAAATATAT
>VXAL01006597.1:0-22510 GCA_013399475.1 Chauna torquata | reverse complement strand
TCTCTTTTTTCTTTTATCCAGAAAATTAGTGTATTTAATCTGATAGTGCTACAATTACTTTATATTCTAACTCAGTGTTTATCTCAGTATCTTGATTCAATGACTTTGACTCAGCTAAAGCTAAACCTGGTTTTAATCGTATGTAATTACAAAAGTACTGAACTATACTACAAAGTAGAACTTCGGGCTGTAAATAAGCATTGGTTTATTGGCTAAGTGAGTGTTCAGCAAACAAAAAGGCTTGCCTACGGTTGTAACTAAGCCATTAAGAAATTATTATTTTAATTGCCTTAAGTTTATGTATTAATGCTATACAAGGCAAAAAGTATATACCTCTTTCAAATACTAGACAAAATTACTAATGAAATGAAATCCTACCAGGGCTTTGAGTTTCAGCTAACCAAAAGATTTATGCTCATACTTGGTGATAAGCATGTGCTTGAGTCTATAGCTATTCAGTAAAGATGTCTGAAAAGAAATTGTATCCCATAGGAGTGATGTGTATGTGGCATAAACACTTTCATGAAGAGAAATCAGATGACTTTTGTACTTACTGCTCAGTTTCTATGTGAGTGAAACTTGTGACCAAGAAAACGTGGCAACAGATTTGAAATAATTAAGATCTTCAATAAGATCAAATCTAAAAATGTTATTTTATGGCATACAATAGGAACTGTTAAAATGCCATTCCATAAAAAGTGCTTTTACTCTCTAGCACTGGAGAGAGATTAATCTTTAAATATTTTATATTCTTCCTACACATGAAATAGCTGACAGAAAGTCTGAAACTTAAGATAAATTAATAACTGGACAATGACCCTCTCACCTCCTCTAAAAAGGAGTGCATAACTTTGAGATAACTAAGGATTAGGGGATTGATGTGTAGATCTTCTCTAGGACCATCCAATGGTGATGATAATAAGAACAATCTCTATTAAAATATCAGAGAGATAACATATATACAATCACATATAGACTTTTGTCAATTGTTTGCCAGCTTCAAATATAACTTCAGAGAATTTGGAAACTTCAATTTATCTAAAAATTATCTTTTTAATTATCTGCTGAAATGAGGGTTAGTTTTACGACTATAATAGAGACAATACATATTTAAAAGACCTGGACTTCAACTGATTATTGTCCTTCTATGAGACTGGAAAAAAAAGATGAATGAATTTACCTAGTAGGCTGTAGCTTTTCTGTTAGCAGTATTGTTTTTACTATGCTAAGCAGGAGAATTAAGAGTGTAACTGTGCAGCTGTTTCACTGCTCAGTGGTTGCAGCCTGGAGGAGTGGCATAGTTAAATAATTTCTAAATTAAAAATAAATACATGATCTGCTTTGAAAAGTTATAAAGGTATCACCAAGAGATGAGAAAATAAATTTTGTGCCAGTTTCTACAGAAGCAATGAAAAAGACACAAGGGAAGATACAAGCAGTCTCAGAGACTAATAACTCGTCACCAGTCCTTATTTGGAGGTATTTATCCATGAGAAGCAATCAAGCATTTTATGAGTGTCTATAAAAATGCAGGTGAATACGGCTGTGTGAAATAAAACTGTGCCTTGTAGTTCTACAACTACCCCAAAATAGCTATTTTACAATACAAAACCGCTTAAAGTAGGCATCTCCTTACAGTAAGTATCTTACTCCTAACAAGTAAGATAACTTGCATCTAGTTTATTGTTTAGGTTTATTTGGCATAAACTTGGAGTCCAACAAAGCAGGCAAACATTATAGAAAGCTTCCTAATGGTAAAAGTAGCAGAGCTCCGGAGTAGATTCTCTGGGGAAGATGGAGAACTTTGAGAAAGACGAGACAAGCCTGTGTCAAGAACGATGTGGAAACAGTGGATCCTGGACTGGGACCAGTGCCTACAGCCTTGAAGTTTCTCTGTGTTTTCTAATTGGATGTACAAAATGGGAGAGGGCTGTCACTAGCACTGACTGAGAGAACCTACCTACTGAGAGAACCTCAGAAGCTGCTTTATGTCCAGTGACTGTTCCTGAAAACTTGAGAGAAAATCTGCAGGTTGCCCAGGTAACGTGGACTATGTAAACTCCTGCTGGGTGTCTCTGTAGCAATGCATTGTTTAGCCTAGTAGGAAGTTAAAGGCACTGCAGGATCCCTTCTACTGGTAATCAGAACAAAACAGGAGCAAAAATGAAATTCACAACAAAAAAACAAATACTTTAATTGTACCCTACATTCACAATTAGGAGAGAAACTGGATGAATATGACAGGTGAAATGTGGGAAGAGTATGTAGTCTCATTTGATCAAAACTACTAGCTCAGTTAAATTGTTTAACTATTCCTGATTCTTACAGCCAAGAGAAGAAATTCCAGCAATACCAGAATATTTACCATGTGTATACATCTCTTTAGTAACCACTGTGAATTAAAAGTGCCATTAGTCATTTGAAGTCTGGAGACCAAATCTTTGCACTGTTCCTTTGCATAAGCAGGTATGGATGAAATTGCTGACAGCATATATCAGTAATGGATCTGCAGCTTGCAAGTTGAATTTAGAGCAAGTTGTTTATGAAGTCAGCTGATCTCAGACCCCAGTATTGTGTGTTACTAATAAATAAAAAGCTAATTACCGTTTAAACACAGGTCACTGGGGGAAAATAGCTTTATTGGAAGTTAAAAACCCATAGTTTTAATGAATATTAATAGGTGGCATCTTTGCTTCTGGCTTAATCTTAATAGTTGGAAATCAGGAATTTGAGACTTTCCATGCAGAGAAATGTGGAACCTGCTAGCAGTTTCTTGTTCTCCTGGGTATGACTACATACAGACCTGGTTTTAACTCTGCAATGAAATGTGCATCTGCGTTCTGGTAGCTTCTTCCATGTTCTCTCAGTAGGAGTGGAATGACTTTGAGTCTGTGTGAGCTGCCACTGTAGTCAAAGGAGATGCAGTCAGGTTATCCAGTGACGTCCATGGGATATTTCAGTTGACCAGCTGAAGGGAGTCTACAGTACATTAAAGTGACTTCTCCTGGGAGTTCTTTTCTTGAATCTAGTTCAGAGAGATCCAAATAGTAGTCAAATGCTTAACAAACAACCCAAGTAGGATAGTGCCACTAAATTCTAGCAGACTGCATCCTTACCTGATGAATCAAAATATTTTTGCCAAAACCACCATAGCAGTTCAGTGTTCTGATCCTGGAAACACCCAGAAGTGATAACTCCATAGTTTCTCTAATCATGGATGCTCCTCTGAGATTTCAGCTATAACTCCACACCAATCCTTCACACATGCTCACAGGATTCTTAATGCACATGGTCAGTTCTCAACCCATCTCAAAAATGCTGTAATTAACACATTTTTTTCCTGATGTTGTACAGCACTTGCTTAAGAAATGGAAAGCTGTAGGTCTTCCTCAGCTTATGAAGGTGAAATTCTGCATTTCAGAAAGCCCCACAGAATGCAGTATGAATCAAACTATTATGGAGTCAAAACACCCTTTTTTGTCTCTCTCTCCATCTTCACCTCTCTTTCTCTCCCTCCTCATTCCCTTTGCTCTCTTCTGTGTTGAAGACGGAGAACCACACTGAAGGTGGCCCTCTGGCCTGGAAATATTCTTTTCCCTGTTAAATTGAGGAAATTTTACTGCAGTGCTTTTCACTGTCTGCTGCTGTACCATAGAAGGCAGAAACAAAACTATTTTGGTCTTTATAGATCAATATCAAAACTTTAAAATCCCCACAGAGATCTAAAGGCAGCTAGAGCAAAGAACAAAATCGTCATGTTTACTATTCCAACTGAGAAATCGATTCAATAACAAAGCCAAGGATTTTTATACAGGTTTTGGTTTACAAACCAAACCTGGTTTGGCTTGGAGGTGAAACTACATCCAGGGTGCTCTGCAGTCTCAAACTGTAAACACAGGAGTCGCAGTAAACCAATGAGAATATTTCTTTAGATAGGAGCTATCATAATCAGGAGATAAGACATTATTATCACACAGAAAACAAAACTCTTCTTGTAAATCTTGTTCTTGCAAATCTTGTCTGGACAATGATGATAGAGCTGCAAGATAAACAGACATTACAGTGGGCTGGAAATTTCATTGCTCGACCGAAAAAGTGGCAACCACACACCCCCAGAGAAATCCTCACCTTGCTTTACATTTTGAATCATCTACACCACCGATTATGTTAGGAATTTATCTGGACTGAGCTTCATCTGCCTGGTTGTTACCTGATTGTTGGTTAAGACGGTGATAGCAATTGTAAGAGTCTCTCAGTCTCCTGAATGCTACCACCACAGTAAAAACATCAATGCTCCTACACTTCACAGTCCTGCTGGCCAGAGAAGAGACTAAGCTAGGTATAAGACAATCCTTATATGAGATATAAAATAATTATTTATCAGAACTACCCTTTGACACATACAACAAAAAAGATGAAAACTTTTCAAGAGTAGCTGTTCACTGCCAAAACAACAGGTCTTTGTGCTCTCTCACATCAAGGTAAGCAACACAATTATCAAGCCTAATGTAAGTATTCTTCACCTGTTGGCAGGAAGAGTTAAAAAAAAAAATGTGGTCTTTCTAATCTATACATGTTTCAACTTCTTGAGACATATCCACTCTATCTGGAGCAATTCCTTTGACAGAATCTATTAATTTTCCACTTTAAAGAAAGTATTATCTTCATTAGCTAGCAATGAANGGTGGAAGATATAAGCCTGAAAGACGATTGCTCCTTGAAGTATAGATAGTTGCTCTGGCACTTATGTCAGTGTTCGTGGACTTGTGTTGAACAAGACAACTGCTCCAACTTTGAAAGCATGATGTTAGTGCCTTTCAAATCCCATTTACATTACTGCAATCTATAGAGATTCTACTTGGGTATCAAGCCATGAACTTTTATCTCTACAGAAACTATATTTCATGCTTGGAAATAGAAAACTCAAAAAGGAGAGGTAGAGGAAGGAAATGTTAAAGGGAGGGTGAAATAGAGGAAGAGGATATCCTAAATATAAATGTAAAAACACTGACTTATTTACATATCTTTAGATTAGTGTAGTGTACAGCTCCCAGACAGGATGCTTCCTTTAAGGCTTTTTGATGTTTTTGACAGCTGCACAAATGAAATTATGTGATGGGATTGTTTACTGTATGAGATCGAAGACTCCAATTCTTTACAATAATTTTGCAATCAATAATGAAAAATTGTGAAGCTAATATCATTTTGATCCTGTATTGTGATTTATCTGTAAACTAGTAATCTGTATTGTCAGAAATTATCTTCTGTTTTATGGAGATCTAAAATAGTAATTCTAACAGTTGAATAAATATCCACATTTCTTTTTTTGCTGGAGGCTCCTTGTAATTCATACAGTTTTTTTTTTCTTTTTTTTTTTTTTTCTTTTCCTCAAGTGCTCTTGAGCTTATGAAGAAAATAAGGAAAAAAGGAAATGAAGAAAAAGAAAACTGTCTGGATTTTGAGAAGCTGGAGCTCCAGATTCTATTATTAAAAAATGCAAAGTGAGTTTTTTAAAAAGTTACTTTAATGAGTGCTAACTTTTGCNAATTTAATGAGTTCGAACTTTTTCCTTTTTTTTTTTTTGTTTTTTGCTAATTTCTTTGAAAGTGATTCATAAATTGAGAGAAAAAAAGGTACTTGAATGATGGAGAAAAAAATGTCAGAATTTAATTATATCGGTAAGGTAATACATGGAAGCTTAAACTATCACAGTCAGCCATTGTCTTTTCCTGTAGCAAATACTGTCAAGAGTTTCCAGTGATGGCAATCTTCCACCTTTGTCTAACATTAAATGTCTTTTTAAAAGTAAGAACCTGCAAACTAATACGGCTTGCTCATGAACCCAGCATATTTGTTCTCAGCCAGCAAAAATCACACGTGTTAATAATAGACACACAGGAAATATAACAAAGTCCTGGAGNTTCCACCTTTGTCTAACATTAAATGTCTTTTTAAAAGTAAGAACCTGCAAACTAATACGGCTTGCTCATGAACCCAGCATATTTGTTCTCAGCCAGCAAAAATCACACGTGTTAATAATGAAGCAACTAAGTTACCATCTTCTGTCCCTGTGAAGAAATCAGTAGCAATCAGGGAAACAGATGGACTAGCAAGAGGTAATTCAGATTCTTATACATGTGAGATAAAACTGTAAAATAATTAGGTCTTACAATAATCAGCAAACATTTTATACGTTACACTGTCAAACTGAAACAGTGAAAATGTGTGTGTTAAATCACCAATAGTGACTGGAGAGATAAAACTTTCCCTTTTAAATTTTTCTTATTTTTTTAAAGTTAGAAAAAATCACATAAAAAGTAATACTTTCTACTACTTGTCTAGTGAATTCTTTTTTCTTTTAACTTTAAAACAGAAATGAAAAAAAGATAAATACATAGAGAACACTCCAAAGAGCAGTACCATTAGAAGTGATACCATGAGATCCATGAGTAAAGATTTTTACTGGCCAGCATAATCTTTACCTTTGATATAATACTTAATCCATTCCTGCAAACACAAAATATCCAGGGAACTGTCAGACTTCTTGGATTTTTGTAAAATGTTGCCTTTTATAAAATAATTTTTATCTGTTTTGGTTGTGATGGAAGTTTGCCCTCCACCCAATTCATTTTCAGTCTCTGAAATTTCCTGTGTTTTTCAGTCTGAGTTAATCCTTTAAAAAGTAATTACGCTTAATATCCCCAATATAATTTAGTCTGCTACAATGTAATAAAGGCAAAACTTAAGAACAAGAGTCAAAGAGAGAACTTTTAAAAATCCTCTTGAGTTTGTTCAAGTCCTGAAGCACAGTAGAAAGGTAAGAATCTTGGCTTGGCTATTTCTTTTCTAATACCACACCATCTTTCCAAACTAAGCCTCTTTCTATGTAAGTGAATTCCCCCTGTTGCATGGGGCCATGCAGCGTAGACTGATGGGACTGAGTTCAGCAGAAGCACTCACCACAACTCTCATTGGCTAACAGCCAGTGAAAGGGAAGATGCTGCAACCTATTTGTCATAGCAGCCAGTTATTAGAGTATCTTCAGATGAAAAGAAGGACTGAGGTTCCAGTCTGAAAGTGCTTTACTGTAGCTGAAGATCCGGCAATACACAACTCCCTATTCTGGTTAGCTTAAATTTGAAACCATTTGAACCAAGAAATATTCTTTAAAAACAAAACAAAACAAAATACTTAATGCAAGCAAAAAAAAGTCATTTTCCACCTCCAAAAAACTCACAACATTATTAACCATTCTAAACAGTATTTGTTGTTTGAAGTAAGGATATCTTTAGAATGCCTGCAGATGTCTACTCCTCTGCTTTCAACAATGAAACTAAACCAAGAGGAAACCGTTCCACCTTTCTCCATTGCCCAATGCTTCTGAACACCAAAAAGTTGAAGGCCCAATTCTCTATTACGTGATCTTGGTTTGGTATAGAGAAGGCAAACTGTTTCAGAGTCTGATTTGATACAACTTTTTAGCCTTTGAGGCCAGCCACAGCGAAGTCTTAAAGAGATGAACCTGAAAGGAGAAAGTGATGCTTTGATTGTATTTGTGTCTTTTGCAGGATCTCTCTGTTCCATCCATGATGAGCACGCATACATTTTCCATTAGTAGAAAACGACTGATAGCATCAGCATCTCTCTTTGTGCTTCAGAAGCTAAGGCACAGATTATTCTGATGTTTGCAAATCCTACTTTTGAAAAGGAAATTTGAGAATTATTCAAATTCTCTTTAACAGCATTTAATAATGGAAGGTGGTAGACCAATTCTTTGCAAGTAAGGTAATCATGTGAGGGATGATTGAGGAGATTGGGAAATATAAAAGTAGATAATCTTTTCACTTCTGTTTCCCTCCTTCTCTTTTGCCTTGTTTTGATTCCATTCTGTAATTTTTATATAGGATGATTGTGTCCTCTTTGAATGGCTGAATGTCAAAAGAATTATAAAATTGTACATAGTTCTCTTACTCTGTTCTCTTACATCATGAGCGTTCTAATTATACTGAAATTTGAAAATCCTGGTATTAAGATTAAGTTAAAGAATGTAAATTTCAATTTACATTTTTGGGCATAACACATTACGTTGTTATTAAAACTTATCCAATTTGATCACCTATAGCATATTTAGACTGTGATAAGCGAACTGTATTGCTTAATCTGCTTTCATTTGTCTCTTACATACAACTAGATCTACAACTATATACTTATTAAAACATCTAATATTATTCTACTTGCCTTAATCATGTTTATTATTGTAAAAAAAAGTGGATAATTATCTGTGGAAGACATACAGGGAAATTTCATCATAAGCAAGTAACTAAGGATCAAAATTGGTACGTAACCTTTATTAGACCAGTTAAACTTTTGAATTTTTTACCTTTTACCTTTTGTAAAGTGGGAGAAATAATCTTTTTTTTTTTTTTTTTATTTCCATTATATAGATTTCTAAGGTGTTCAGACCAGCAACTACCCCCTATTGCTTATTTATACAAAGTAAGAGATAAAATCTTTTCAGGTCTCTTGGTGTGTTATCTTTTTAATGTTCTGACAGCATCTAAAGATCATGGGTAGCCTCTACTGGAACAAAGTTGTATATGTAGTTAGGGGAAACCAGGCTAAGTCTGGCTTTTCCCAAAATGCTGTGCTCTAACAGACCTGATGCTGTCATCAAGTCTCCTATCTGCCTAAATTGGCAGGTATTTTCTGTTTGTTTGTTTTGTTTTGTTTTCCAGATGGTCATTTTGGATCCAAGTTTGTCACAGTTGTAGCTATAGGTGGTCCTGACAACCAGGTTCACTTTGAGGGGTACCAGGTCTCCAATCAGTGCATGGCACTGGTTCGAGGTGAGTGTCTGCTGCCCTGCACTGGAGCTGGGCTATGCTAAGGAGTCCAGCAGTGAGCAGTATGTGCCTGATGTGTTCCATAAAGACATAGACAAGTTCGGCAATGAGATCACACAGCAGGCTCACCCACTCCCAGTCGAGTACCTTATCATAGATATTACTACAACTTTCCCCAAGGATCCATTCTACATTTTTTCTCAAAATAGAGATTTGTTTTGTTTTGTTTTGTTTTGTTTTTGTTTTTGTTTTTGTGGAATGGGAGGAGACCATTAAGTTCGCAAGTATAAGACCAGGAATTTTAAAATTGTTAACATTACAGTTAAATTGTAATTGATACACTCCCAAAAGAGCACTCCTGAGTGCTGCAGGGACCATATTTAAGAAATGTCCAACTACTCAGAGTAATAAACAGTCACAAAACAGATATAGATGCTGTAAGATAAAGCACTGAAGATAAGGGAGAAGATCAGGAAGTTATTTCTAACAGGAATGACAGAGAAAATTCTTAAAAGTCTCTCGTCAATAGTCTTGAGCCCATAGTAATATCACTGTGGTGTTGAGACAGTTTCATTTTTGTCTTTGAAACTTGAATCAAATACTCCTCTCACATAAGAAATAATTCAGGAAATTCTTACTTTATAGAGCCAAATATGTTAGCAGTCCAGCTGTCTGCAGCACTCTGTAGCAGCAGAATGCTTTTTTTCATACAAGTTCTGCTTCTATTTGCTGAACCATAAATATTGGATAAATGGCAGCACTTGGCCATCGTGATGCATCAGTAACGTCACTCTCTGGTGGCATCCTTAAAGGGTAGTAGACGGTATCTAAACCAGCTGTCAGATCCAAAAAAGTAGAGGTAAGAACAGCATCTGTCTCCATTATTGTACACTTGCTGATATGCAACAAAGCTCATTTAAGTTGGTGTTTTGTTTTGTTTTTCTTTTTTTTTTTTTTTAATTGTTAGTTCAGTATGGAAGAGTCTTTTAATGAAAACATGATAATAAATTGCATGTAAGTGGCCCAGCTATCTTACTGGGTGGTTTATGCATTCTAAAATCAAGTTGCAGATACTCTTCAGAATTGTTCACATGATCAAAAATCTTCATTAACAGTTTGATAAAGACCTCATTTAATCTCAAGATAAGACTCAAGATTTCTAGTCAAATCATACAAAACTCAGTATTATTTAACTGGCATGTAGGTTGAAGTGTCATCTAGGCACTATGGTTCTCATGTAACAATAATTAGTTCAGAGGCATAGTAAATCCAGATAGATTTGATGACTTCTGAATGTCAAACATGACTCTTGAACACAGTTTCTGCTACATGATTGTTTGTCCTTTAATGTTAAAAGGGATCTGTTCCCCAAGATTCTTTAATTTTAGAGTTTATTGCAGATGTATGTACACTGAGAAAGTGGAAGCTTAATCAGAGAGCAAAATATTATTTCTATATGATAAATTCCTACTATAAAATTTTGTGTGTGACCTTGCCTTTCCAAAGTCTGTTTATCTGTGAAGGCAAAGGTAAAGGCAAAGGCAAAGGTAAAGGCAAAGGTAAAGGTAAAGGTAAAGGTAAAGGTAAAGGTAAAGGTAAAGGAAGAGGCAGAGGAAAAAGGAGAATTGGAGAGAAGCAAAGGAAAGAGAAAAAGTGAATAGTTAGGAAAGAAGAAGATGGGGGAGGGGGGAGAGAGAAGGAGAGGGAGAGGGAAAGGGAGAGACAGAGGGAGAGGGAGAGGTGAGGCAAGTATAAAGTGTATTATGCAGATGGAGAACTGTCAGATCATTTTGAAATTACCAGGCCCAACTGCAGAAGAAAGAAGTAGCAAGTTCAATTTCACCTCTGTGTCATATATCCATGCAGTGTACTAAGGGCAAGCTTAATGTTTTAAAGTATCTTTTTAAGTTTTCCATTTCTCTCTGCTGTGAAGAACTTGGAAAAAGCATTAAACTTTTCAAATATTAAGTAAAAAGTCATATTTTTCATTAGAAATATATGAAATTTGAGAACTGGAAAGGCAAGGTTAAATGGTTAAGACTTGATATGTCCTAAGACAAGCTTCTTCTCAGTGCAAGCGGTTGCTGCCAGATTGGCCAAGGTATGTAGTTTTCTGAGGATGATTTGCCAGAGCGAATCAGCAGGTGGTAAAAAATTTCCAAAATGCCACCTTTTGAAGAAATCTCCACTCCATAATTTCATTTCAGCTCTCTACCCTCTGCCCATTACCTGTTCTTGTGTAATGTTATTGTCACTGATTATAAATAATTATTTTTGGGGTATTTTTACTACTTTTTATTGCACTATTTCTTTCCTTTTTGATCATCATTGCAACAGCCCTTAACGTTTTCTAATACTGTTACAACCTTATTCAATTAGCAGTCTGCCCCCAGTTACGTTAATTTATTACTAGTAACAGTTGAGATATGAGAGGTACGTAGTTCCTAATGGTGACAAATGTAAACAGAAAGCAAACAGATGTCTCTGAAACCCTCAAAAGAAAGACATTGCTAACCAAGGAAACCACATGACCTTCATGGGGCCCTAAATGAGAACACCCTCCTTTGATCCTTTAGCTAGACTGTTTTGACAGTTGGCAGGAAAGACTCTCTTAAAAAGTCGCAGAGGATTTATCTTTCCCTAAGATGAAATATTGGTTTTGTGGCTACTTCATCATAATAGGCAATACCACAAAAGGTTGCATTGACTTGTATGGCAGAATACTATTACAAAAGGAATCGTGTTATATTTCCTAACATGAATATATTATCTGCTCTGCTTTATCTAAAAGCCCTTTTATCAGTGAAGACATTCTGGTAATAAACAGTAATGTTTTGTGGCAAAAACCATAGCAAATTAATATGCCAGTTTGTCCTTTGCAGCAAGAACTGTTTCAGGCACAAGTGCCCTCTGAACTCTCCACATCCTTGGAGATGACTACTATTAGACATTCCTGCTTTGGTTTAATATAGAGGTGAAGCCATGTGCGTGCTTTTGTGTGCCTTCATAGACATGTGACCCTGGAATCAACAGCTTTCTTGCTCATGGCTGGAGCTTTCCCTGTTTTCAGGTCTAGTATTTTTTCTGACTTGTTTCAGAAACATCAGCAAAAGCAAATGTGACACTCTCACAAGGGACCACAAAACCTTGGTAGAACTATTGTTGCCTGTTGCTGGCTTTGGAAGATCCCTTACTGCAATATTTGGTTAGGATGGAGGATGTTGCTCTTCTGTCACCTCTCACAGAGTAACTACCAGGAGTCTTTCTCCTTAGCACTTTCTGTGTAGCTGACCCCTAGAGCCAGCCATGGTCCTGCAGCTGACCTCACCTCAGGAGAGAGATCAGATCAGGTTAACGCCAGGAAGGGAAATGCTCCTTGGGAGCTGCTCACCAGGAAGCTCTGGACACTCACATTCAGTGCATGCACGCCACCTAAATTGCCAGAGCATGCAAGCAGCCATAGCCACACTGAAAAAGCACTAAGGACAAAGAGTAATGAGCACTTGGGGTTGGAAAGTAAATCTTGCTCCAATACTACCAAAATTTTTAAATAGAAGGAGGAAAACAATCATCTGCAAATTGCCTAATAGATGGTGTCACCTCCAATGTTGAGATCCAGGCCTAATAATCTTCTGTTTCAATTTCCCTCCCTGTGCTCTGAGATTACACATTGGAAGTATTTGGGAAACACTATGCTATGTCCATAGCTACCTTCTGATAAAAGCTTGTCATCTAAATGTATTCTCTACTGTAGTTTAAAGAGAGATTTCTGGAAGAATCTCCCATGGCTGGCAATGTGGCGTTTTGTAGAAAAGCCATGTGGCAACTAGGCTGTTGTGTTGAGTATCCTCTCTAATGTTACTAAGCCATTCAGCAAGCCCCTTTTCCTGCTACTGCTCCATTCACCTGACTTTATTTTTTCTACATCTGTCTTTATGCTTTATTCTTTGTGTTCACATTTGCCATTTATGTATTAGGTACATTACAGAACAAACCTAATCTATCATTTAATAGACCTACACTTTATAAAGAATAGATATTTTCTGCCTTTCTAGATTCCTTCAAGCATAGAAAGCTGTGCCTTATTCTGAGTTAGCATTTGTTCACAAAACAGAACACTTTGGTTAAGCTTTCTGAAGCCTATCTCGCTAAACTAATACATGCATTTCTTGAGCTAGTTATTCCTTCAGCACACAAGATAGTCACTGCAGAATTGATGAGAAAGGAGTTTGCTTATTGAACAGTGAGAATGAAAATAAATATTCCTTTCTGTAGTTTATAGTGTGCCATCTATCTTAAATTTTGTTGTTTTTTTGTTTGTTTGTTCATTGTTGTTTTGTTGTTGTTGTTGTTTTTTGTTTTGTTTTGTTTTTAGAATGCTGACCTTTGGAGCCAGAATGTTCCTTTAATGCATTTACTTTCAATTTAATTTCATAATTATATTGAAGAACACTTGTAATATAATCCATATTAAAGATTGTGTACCATCTGGAACCTTAAGATCAAAGTTCAAAGCCTATTCATTTGTTTGATATTTCAATATAGCTTGGCATTTTAATTTGTCTCACAGCACTAACAAGTGAGTCTCCATACAAAAGTAATTGAAGTAATTCTCAAGAGTCATGAGGTACATATTTTTGTATCTTGTTTCTGACTGCATTTTCCTAAGATGTTTGAATTTATTTTTCTACTGTAAGGAAGATCTGTTCTTGCATCTACAAACTTTCAAGGAACTTCTTGTAATGGTGACTAAAATTAAAAATTAAAAAATAAAAATAAAACAACAACAACAACAACAAAAGCATAAAAAAAACCCAGACATTTAGAGAAGTTTCAGCAATAAGTTATTCAAAAATGTATTGCACCTCTTTCAAATGCAGAACCCAGATTTTCCTTTTGATCCATTTTATTCTTCGTATGAATATAGATATAGACTTGGATTTAGATTTATGTATTTATATTTATATTTATATTTACATCTGAAGTGTTCCATGCTATTGCAAGAGAAATATTTATCAAGATACAGTTTTACCTTTATTCTAACTTTATTTATCTTGAATTGGATGTATAGTTCCTCCTTGGTTCCTCAAGCAATGTTCAATTATACTACAGAGGGAAGAACCTGTACTGTAGGAAGTCTTGCACCAGTTGTTCTAGCTAGCATAAATGTAAAACACAAAACAGTACATGCAGAATTTAAAAGAGGTGGGCCATGAGTTCTAACTGGACAGCTAAAACACCTTGCTGTAGACTGAACACTTCCATGTATATTAGAGGTACAATTAATTATAATTTATCTCCTTGATATTTTCTCAGTTTCTCTCATTTCTTCTTTTTTTTTTTTTTTGTACATTTTCACTGTGAGTACAATTATTGGTTTTGTTATATACATGCTGCTTCTGAAATGCAGCCTTAGGAGCAGCTACCGTCCAGGACTTGCTTTTATTTACGTACTTACTTTCTTTCTTACTTGCTTACTTACTTGTGTTAATTGAATAAATCATACTTTTGAACTGTTGGCTTTGTATTGTGCTACTACCAAAAGTACTATTAGATCAAATCCCTCAGTTGAGATGTGGTTAAGTGTTGATACAGGAGCAAGAGGTCTATCTTCTCTTTCCTGCAATTTGCAGTCTAGATAATACAGAGAATAGACCTATTTATCTTACTATAGCACAGACAAAAAATATCTTGTCTATTAAGTAATACAGTTTTTGGCCCATAATTTCTGTCTTTTTTCACTTCCTTTTTATTGAACATAGAGTGACGTATTTAGTTATATAAAATATTGTATATATAAGACAAATATATAAGACTCTGAGAACAAGGCTCTCTATGTATTTTTGTAAAAAAAATTTTGCTTTCACCGTCTGTATCTTCAATACTTCAAGTAAGTAGTGAACAAAACTGTTACATGAACATCAGTTTTGTTCACCAATTAAATGCCTTTCACGATGTTTTCACCACAACTTCATTCTATTTACCAACTACTGATGTGCTTTTTATGCATCTAAGGGGTTGAACATCTGTTTGTATGGGAAAGTTCCATTAGACTGTAATAATCACCAGTTAATTGCTCAGCAAATATTTATTTCTCACACATCAAATTAATGAAACAGTTTCAGTGTGAGAAAAATCACATCAGCTTGGCAAAAAACAGCTATCAAGCTATGTAAGACTTACAAGACATTCTTGGCAGAAATCCTGTATCTGGAAGAATTGTGTGCCTTCCAGAATACTGTCATCATTTAATTACCACATGACAGTGTTTTTTTGGGTTTGTTTTCTTTTGTAGTTGTTGTTATTTTGTTTTTACCTAGAAGCAACAAAATAAAAAAAGTTGTTGTTTTTTTTTTTTCCTGAATTTCCTAATTTGTTGTGCCATGGCTGCAACAATGTAATTGAACAGTGATCATTTTCAAGCTACTACAAACATCATTTAATCTTAATGTTAAATAAGATTAATATTATATTCATATTCAGTATTCCTGTAGCACTTACTCTTCACCATACATAAATCTGAAAGGAGCTCTGAAAGTCAATTTTTGAAAATCTCACTTTGGTCACTCTACAACAATGACTATATCTTTCGTAACAGCAATGTGGATGTTTTTCATGTGACAGCGGCAATGACTCTTTCATATCTCACATATATTTTTGTATTCCCTTCTCACCAGGTTGTGCTAATATTCCATGTGCTGTTTGGTGAGTGAAAGCAATGATGCTATATGCAACTGCTTGCAACAACAAAGGTCAGTGATGCATTAACATGATAAAATTTTTTGAGCAGAGGAAGCGGAAGTCCAAACTTCATTTCTGACAATTTTGGATCGTGTCTTTGCTATAAACTTATACCATTTTTCTTAACATAAATTTCTGAGACCCTCATAAATATTTATTTTGCTTGCACAAAGGTTTTTTGTTGTTGTTGCTTTTTTAATGCCGTTTGCTTCTTGTGAAGCTTATCTGAGAGTAGATGCATAGGATTTGTATCACATATAAGGGTTCTTATTCTGTGCACAGAAATTCAACCTTAGTAACTAGGAACAGGTTTTTTTTTTTTTTTTTAAGTTAATTGAATTTGATGCCAACTACTTGGACTTACTAACCCTACTTTTTTTGAGACTTAAATGAAAAGAATGACATGCTGTTGGGGTTTGTTGTTGTTCTTGTTTTTTCCCTTGAAAGTGTTTAAATCACAATTAAAAATATGCCACTATCCAAGGACTATTCACTTTTTATTTATTACATGAAGCGCACATAGAACTGTATTTGTGAAGGCAGAAAATTTATCTTAAATTCTCTCTGGCTGTACAGGAAAATGTTATAGCTTGTGCTAGAAGAAATGGTCATTATAAATAAACAGAGAAACCCTAAGAAGAGCAAAGTTTGTAAGATCCATGGGTGCTATCTGTACGTCTCCTGAAATGTTGATGACAAATGTCTTTAAAAATTAGGTCTGTCACAACTTTAAAGTCTTCTAATTTGGAAGGATTTGGGTTAGTTAAGACTTCGGGTCTCTGCTCTGTGTGAGATAGACTCGAAAAGAGGACTAGCCACAATATAATTTTAAATCAAATTTCAACTAAAAGGTCTGATTTCTTATTGTTGCATTGAGTCTTTGTTGTTTTGCCCTCAGGAACAAATATTCCTTATTTAAACCCAAAACATTTTTGTACTGCAACAAATCCATGCACAGAATGGATTAAATAAATGAAGTAAAAATAACTCATAAAAATAAAAGCTTTCTATATTCTTAAGTATATACTGTATATATTTATCTTACTGCTGAAATATTGTCACATTCCAGAGATATAATGTGAAGCAGTGCATCTTAAAGCTGTTTCAGATGGGAATTCTCCTTGAATATCTTGTTAGTCATCAAATATCCTTATCTTTTGGAAATGATGAATACTGCTGGAAAAACAAACAAACAAAACACCTCAGCAACCTGTATCCAAATATCATTTCCTAAATATCTTTTTAAAAATCAGAAATATTACAAATACATGTTATCTTCTCCAATTTTACTTTAAAATTGTGGTTAAGAATATACTACTCAGCAGACAATACCCTGCCACATATGCAACAAATCTGCACCTGAAATAGCTTTTTTTTGTAGTATATGTGTTACTGTAGAATGGGTTAGGGAAGTATGGCATGAAATTTTCATTTGATTTCTTTGGCAGATGCCTTGTTGCATTGTTCTTACTAAGGATTAAGGTGACGACACCAAATTCTTATGGCATAAAATCTTAATATTACACCATCAAATATTCTATAGGTAAGGAACACAGCTGTAACATTAGAAGTTTTGTAACATTCAGAAAATGCAGAGAGGAAATACATATCATGCCTCAAGGAAAAGGTCTTCTTGACTACCTCCCCATCTGTCCCTCTCCCTCCTTCTTTCCCTCATGTATTACCTGTGCTATCTGTTGTTATGGAGACATATTTGTGAGGGCTAATGACCTGGTCTAAGTCACATATGTAAAGAAAAAAAAAAAGTGCATGAAATAAAAGCAATCATCTGTCAAATCAACTTAAACTGGATTTGAATATCTTTATCGTGAAAAGTTGGTCATTGAGATAACAAAAACTAGTAGACTACTCCTCATTAGCAGCAATATAGAACCACTGTTTGTCTTTGCATATTTTAGAAATCATAATGCTGTGATCTTGAAAGCAGAAAATTCTTAACTGGCTAACTGTGTCATATCAACCATAATGCAGTATTACTGTGTTTGCTAAAGTGTATGAATACGGAAAATCAGAGGATGCAGAGAAACAAAGACAGAGGGGGAGAGAAATGAGCACCTTTCCAATGAGAAGGAGATGGAGAGGTTGTGCACAGAAAATGATATCACAGCCTGCAGTTCTGATTACAATTGACTCTGCTTTCTGCCCACCACGTCCGAGCTGGCTGCAAAGGCTGCGATTTTCTGATGACACTGAAAGCCCTGTCCAGGTGTCCAAGCTGTGAGGAAAACCCATATACAGAAAGAAACAGTGGACAGGAAGCAGTGGAATCATGAGTGGCTTCAGCCAGAAGAGAATTTCCACCAGAGGATTTTGTGTTAGGCCTGTTATATCCCAAAATAAGACTTTTGAGTGGTCTTTTTCAAGCCACTTTACTGGAATAGACCTTTCCTTAGTTTTGCTGGGTGGAAGAGCACCAGCGTTACCTGAATACATCAGTCCTTGCCATCTAAATATACCAACAGAAATCTCACAAATTGCTTTGCAAAGTCTTTCCTCTCCTCAAAGTTTTTAGTTTGAAGTGCTCCTTAGCAGAGCTAAATCTTTCATTATAAAAATCTTACACCATTGCAGAGCAAGAAAAATGAAATATCTCCCAAGTTTTTATTAAAAACTTCACATTATTATTAAATTAAATCCCCTGCAATCCTGTCTCAGTCACTGAGAGGTTTTTATCTCTGCCTCACAAAAGATGCCACCAGGATTTTAACATTCAAATTCAGTAGGTAAGGGCATATTGAAAATCCATTAGTTTATGGTTATGTTTCAGTCATTCTCAGTCACAGAGCATCTTAAATTCAAATGCAGATAACTTACAGTTACGGTTGCCTCCTTACTGCAGTTTCGTACTCAAAGTCCAACCAAGTCTTTAGCAGCACGCTTGAACAGATTTCTTTTTTTTTTTTAAGTGACACAGAGAAAAATACAGTTACTATTCTTATTTCCTACAGATATACAAAATCTGAACTGAAACACCTACCTACTCCGAGGCACAGGATGTTTTATTTTCTGTTATTAGTTGATACTGAATGCAGATTTCCTCTGTTCATCTACAGAGTTTGCACTGCGTAGAAGGATACATATATTTTTTCTTTTGTCAGAGACAGTTGAGAAAACTGTATAGTTTCTCCCTGAGTTTCTCTGTAGAAATGTTTCTTTTGCTTTCAGCCAGACTGGGATCTCATTATATTTCCAGTCAGTTTTTAAATCTTCATAGCTATAATATTTAGGAAACCATAAGGATCTTTTATAAATCAACATAATAAAATCCTTAACCCAGTAGAAGTTGTGTTAAATATTCTGAAGCTTGGTATTCTCTCTCTCCCTCCCTCCCTCTCTTTCCTGGGGTTTAAGGATAAACTTTATTTCTTGTGAGAAGTGCTGGATCAGTGGTTGTTGAGAATGAGCTGGTACAAGATTAGTAAGGGCAGAACAGCTATAACTTATAGGCCTCCTTAGTTTATAAACTGAAGTAACTTCAGCAAATTGGAGGTGCTTCCTCACACAGGCAAANGAAACCATGAAGTCCAGAATTTGCCTGTATTATGTTTTGTAGTCAAAGATCTTTTGGAAATCAAAAATACTAAATTAATAATATCATCTTTGCTGTAGTTTTTCCTTTATTCTCTTTCCTTTATGGTCATTGAAAATATCCTTTATGTATGTGTGTCTGATTGTGTGATGGGACTATGACGCTGAAAAGCAGGCCTTCTGTAAGGGGAAATCTGTCTCCCAAAGAAAGCTCTGGAAAGTGATTTGAATTACACATAGAACTGAATTCTACTTAACTGAAAATACCATTAGGAGTTAGCAGCTTTTAAACTAAATCTGTTAAGCAATGGTTGTCTTCACGAGTTGTGGAAAAGAAAAAATGACAACAACAACAACAACAACAACAACAAAACCGAAACAAATCAAAACAAAAAAATCACCTTGCAGCCAAAGAAGATAAAGTGTGTGTGTGTTGCAGGGGGTATTTTACAGCAGTAAAAACAACTCAGAAATTGGTGCATTGTAAGATAAGCCTCACATCAACTATTTTATCTTTTCCTGCTACACCCAAAGCTCTTCCTGCTAACTCATGTTCTCACACTTGCATCTACGTACGTAACAATTATTTTCTACATAGTCAGAATATCAGTTTAGTGCATAAATTCTGTTGATTTACCAGTAGGCAGTTCTGATAGATCCAGACATGTCAATGTGAAAATGAGAGCAGATGAGACCCCTTTTTGTTTGAAGGATAAAGGCTGCCTGATTACACAGCCATGAGAAATTAAATAGATACTTTTAAAGTGAATAATCCCCTTTGAAGATTCCTGCTTGACAAAAAGATAGTAGTTATAAGGATAAAAAAAAAAAGAAAAAAAGAAGAAGGAACTGCAAACTGGACATACACTACTCACTTTTGTTTGTTTATTTTGTTTTGTACTTTGTTGTTGTTTTTTATTTTATTTTTTTTTTAATTAGGATTTGTGAAACCACGCAGCCATGGACATGGACCAGAAAAAAAACCTAATAGATTCAAGATATTATTTAATATTTGGAAATCCTGGTTTAGCCGGATAGGTGCAAAATATTTCATATTTGACATAGAAGGTTTAAATCGTATCATATAAAATATGTTGGGGGTTACTATTATTGATGAACAGGTTTTGCTAGCAGTTTGTCATGTTTTTGTTGTTCAGATTTTACAGTGACATAATATCATAACTTTTAATAAAATGCAGGAATGCTTTATAGACTAGATTAGAGCACAGTCAGACACAGTCTTCTATAAGGAATTCATGAATATTTGAACAGAGTGATGCTGTAGACCTGCCTGGGTCTTCAATGGTACAAGAATATGAGAAGTAAACATTATTATTTCTTCTCGTGAAAGATGGAAAAATGTGAACAGATGTAATAAATTAGTCTCCTTTTCTTAATATTAAAGTTGAGTTTATCTTTGTGTTGAAAATGCAAAATACTTGACGAATGATGACAGTTTGGGTCTGAAACTGGAAAAGACTAAAGAACTTAAAAATATTCTGTTCTTTTGTACTTTCCTGCTTCACGAAGAGAGAGAGAGGTTATGGAATGCATTAGATTTTCCAGACTCTCCTTATTACTGTGCTGGTGACAAAAACCATCAAACAAGGTATCTCTCCTGTGAAAAGACCAAAACTTTTCTTTGCTACAAATTTTCTCAATACCATGGACTCTGCAACATCTGCAGTTTCCAGTTTTATGTTTTGAGTAGCAGAAACTCTCAAGGCTTAGTCTTGCCTTCCAGGGACGGTTATTCCCGTCTTGGTCGTGGTTTGTGGGAAAACACAGAACAGACTAGAATTATGAAACGTTTTAATCTATCACCAAGTAAAGATACACTCTGCTAGTCATTTAACCTGTCAGAAGTCTTTTGCAGCCCTGCGTCTTCTCCTGCCTGAATACAGTTTTATTCTTTCTTCGTTTTGTCTTTTTCCAACCTATTCTTACCCTTGATTTCACCAGACATATATAATTTGGTTGCAATATGACTGGAAGACTGATTTTCTCTTGCTGATATATATGCTCAAGAACGAATATCTCAGGTGTACACATATGATATGAGTCATCTTCCATTTTGAACTGTATTCGGGCACTTATATACAAAACAAACAAGATGGAAAGAAAACAAAATCTTTGAGAATGGGGCCAGTATATCTTTTTATTTCACAGGTAAGGATAGATAATTCAGTATAATTCTATGGAAATATAGTACATTAATCCCACTAAGTACAAGAAAATGATATTCTGTGTGCTTTGAAGAGCCTTATTCTTTTAAAGGTTGTGAAATAATTAGGTTCACAATGAAAAAAAAGATAAAAAGTAATCAATCAGTAGAGCAACAATATATGATCTGACTTTGTTTTTCATTTCACTGCGGTAGCCCCATTGACTTCAGTAGGGTTCCACCAGATTTTCCCTCTCCTGCCCAAGAATTTCTCCCATGCCAGAAACAACCAATTCAGTTCACAAACACACAGCATGTAAGTACTCTAAACATCTCAGAGCACAGAGGAACGATTTGCAGTTAACAGAAGAAATGTGAACAACAGGAAATTATTTTGGAAAACAGCTGTGGCTCTTAATATTTATAGAACTTTTCCATTTAGATAAGTCAAACCAGAAATTCCTGAGTCTGCACTGTTGTGTTTATTGCTGTTGTTGATTTTGTATGTGTTTTGTTTGTTTGTTTGTTTGTTTCCTCCCAAGAATCAGGTAGAACCTTCAACATTACCTTTGACGGGCTACTTTGATAAGGGGTCCTGACTTATGCTGTGTTTTGGGAAAGGAGTCAAAGAAAACAGGTAAGGGCCAAGGAGCATACTATGTCTCAGTGATTCCCAGCAGTTGTGCAGTTTGTTGGGTAATACTGTCAAATAAATATATTAAAGAACACTGTAAACTTCTGTCATAGCTGCAGCTACAGATTCAAGAATCCATCTCCGTGTTCTCAATATCATCTCAAAGATTTACTAGCTCTTGGTGCAGCAGGCATCTGAGGTTCAGGTGCACTATGTGTATATACTCCCTGGAGGTTCCTGCACTGCCATCACTGAACTGAAGACATGCTTGACTCCAATCTTGACTGCAAGAATTGAGTGCTAAACAGATTGAATGTCTTTCACCTTTTTTCCATATAATGTTCTTGAACCTTCATCCTAGTAGCCAACCAATAAGAACCCTGTGTGATAAACACAGTGTGATAAACAGTTTTTGTATTCAGAAATATATTTTGGTATCAGAAATTTCATAAGCAGTATTAAACATTGATGAAAGCAAAATGTTCCAAGAAAATTCTGTTTGAAAAGTATGTTGAACAAGTCATTTAACAAATAATATGCTTGTGAGTTATTTAACAGTCTCGTAAAGGCAGCATTACA
>VXAL01006595.1:411887-441601 GCA_013399475.1 Chauna torquata | reverse complement strand
TTTTTTTTTTTTTTTTTTTTTTAATGGGCTTCTGTCTTTTTGCTTTTCTACAATAAACTCTCCTAGCAGTAGAAGCAAGAAACTCAGCCCTGCCATGGTCTAAGTGAGAGTGAAGCAGACTTCTGCTGACAGATTGTTGCTCCACAGTTTGGTTTGTCAGAGGATGTACAACCCCCCTGTCTGTACAGATGAGATAATCATGGGCTGTGTCTTGAGAGGCTGCTGGGGGATTTGAGTAGCTCTGAGTGTGTTCAGCAAACATCAAGGACAGAAAAGTTGGGATGCTGGTGAAGAGATCCACAGGCAGGTCCTCTTTACTACTGATCCCACCAGAGGCTGAAGCGTAAAGTGCAGATGCCTGTCTGATCTCTTAGCAAACTTTGACCATTCTGAGGCCTCAAAGGTCCTTCACTCCTGCTCTTGTAGGTCCTGCCAAACTCTCTGGATGTGCAAAGACCTCAAATACCTGTGCATTTGTCACTGGCTTTAAACTGTATTCCCTCAGTCCCTGCTCTCCCTCCAGTAGCACTGGGTTGCAGAGCCCAGCTCACACCTGGTCTCCTTCAAGCAAGGTTTGCTCCAGCCCATTCTCCTCCATTGTCTAGTCAAACTGCCAGTCTCAGGTGCTTTGCTCAGGCTGGACTTCCTTAAGGAACTAACTACCTGTAAGGCTACCCCAAAATTGAGAAGGTCAAGCCATTTCCATCAGTATCATCTTACTGTTCTCATCTCTTCCACCCGGTTGCCAAAATGTCCTGAGGAATGACAACATTGTTGGAGTGCAGTAGCTGAGGAACTTGGAGGCTTCAGCACAGTAGCCAGGAAATGCAGTGTAGACCACAGCTGGACACTGAGCGAGATGGCTGTGGTGGTGATGTGTGAAGCAGATCCTGCAGAAGGGCATCTTAAAACAGTGTCCTGCTTGCTCTGTGGGTCTGAGAGTAACTGCAGAAAAGAAAGGTCTGGCCACATCCCACTGCTGAACAGGAACAGGGGAAGAGGGAAGGATAAATAAAGCACAGCTGCACTTGTCTCCCATTCCAAACAGCAGCAGCCCAGAGGCTGTGATTGCTAATTAAACAATATCTCCCATGCAATGCAGGCAATGAGGGTGACATTTACCTCTTGTAGGCTATAAATATCCAGCCATAAGCAAACATTTCTAATCAGTGATTATGGGTGAGATTATTTTCCCTGACGTTATAAGTGATTGTTTGTTTATGCAGACTTAATGGCCAAGATCATGCTGGAGGTGCTGGCCTAGGATTCAGGTCTTGTGTCTGCATCAGTGCTTTGGCACCTTGCTGAACTGGGTCAACATGCTTAGGAGGACATCTCAGACCCTCCAGCAGAAGCTGCAGACCTTGTTTTCAAGATCTGTGGGGCATAGAGTAGAGTGGCAAAGGTTCCATCTCCGGGAGCTGAACCTCAATGCGGGGAGGGTAGCTGTGCACGGCCTCCTTGTTTCAGAGGTTGCCGCCCCAGCTGGGCTTGAATGCCTGGAGGCTATGGCATTGCTGTGAAGTGAGCAGTGCATGGGGACATTGCCTGCCCACCTGACTAGGTGCAGTCCACCTCTCAGATGGGGTCAAAGCAGCCATGATGTTCTTAAGAGGAATCAAGCTTGGAATAACTGCTGGATAGAGGAGACCTTTACCCAGTCCACACGCAACCCATCCAGAATCTGAGCCCATGCCAAGATGGCAAGCTCTTCTGCTCTTGCAGACTACTGTGTGAGGGCTGGAGATGGAATGTAAACCAGTGGGAGCAGTGAATATGTTCAGATCAACCCTTAGCTGTTGTCATAGCCATCTGGGGAGGTAGAGACATTTTCACTGCACCAGCCTTTCCCACTCCAGTGCACATCCTCGGGCTCCCAGCACCACCTGCTGCCTGCAGCAGCTGTATAGCAGCACAGGGCAGGGTAATCCAAAAGGTCTGCCTGGGTAAACTCCTTTGTAGTGACAAGCAGTGCCAACAGGCCTGCAAGGGATGCAGGCAGATACGGAGATGTTCATGTTGTAATGATTTGTGACAGCTCCCTTCTTACTTCAGGGAGTGAAACACACCAGTGTGTGGGGAGCATGTGGAAGCAAATATAGCAAAACAAGCGCAGAAAGCTGGGACCAAACGGAGCTAAGGGAACTCCCCTGCCAACAGCATCTTCGCTGGTTGGCTATATTTTATTTAGCATGTTGTTTCCCTCCTTAAAAAAAAAAAAAAAAAAAAAAAAAAAGAAGGAAGCGGAAGGGACTGAGGCAGAGCCCTGTTCAGAAAAAGGACAATAAAACTGCAGGGCTTATCCCTGCTGGTAAGAGTGCTTTTCAAGCTCTCTCCCTACTGTAGCTTTGATATTGACCCAGCAAAGCACACACTGGACATAGCACTCATAAACAGTTTCTGGGCTGTTCATGTGCTCCTCACTAAACTATCCATCATCTACCTGGTCTGTTTAGACTGGAAGGTTGTTATTGCACAGTGCTCAACACACTGCTCTCTAGTGTCAGCTGGTTGCTCTTTGTACTAATATCATGTAAACATACTAATACCTGTTTCACTGCACATAGTAACCAGTTACATATCCCACAGATGACCACTCATCTGAAAAAGAAATGGTTGGTTCTAGATAATTGATCATTTTGGTGCTAGTGCTGCTGACAGAAAACAGCACGGTCAAAGCAGGTCACACTCCAGTTCTCAGCTATCTCATGATGCCGCTGAGTAGTTTCAGAGACCAAGCCCAGCTGCCTCCTGTCTACATGCACCTGGAGGGCCTGCTCTTTACCTTCCTCCTCACAGGGATCCTGCTGGTTGCATGAGCCCTGGGGCATTCCTCTTGCAGCAAAGATTGCCTACTGATCATGAGATGACAACTGAACTAGCATGATATTAGGCCTGATGGATTTCTAGGATGTGTATACTAGTTCCTGACATGTCCTTTAGGACAGTAGACAGATGAGGTGAAGAGCTTCAATTTCAGTATTAAACATCCTAAATAAAACAATAGTTACTTGATTGGAAGCTTGAAACTAGGATACAAGTTTTTTTCCTCCATATTGTTGCTCGCATGTAGCTTGAGTTAGCTATGCTGAGAGAGTTTGTGTCCTTGCAGGGCTGTTATCAGCTCATGGAGATGGTAGCCCATTCTCCATACCTGAAAACAGGTGTCTCCTTATGTCTCTGCTGTTCCAGTGGCTTGGATGTGCTCTGAGCTGTTCAAAACATTTCTAGAACTATTTTTTGTTGGACGCTGAATTCACAGCAAAGTGAAATTTACCATAAAAAGTGTCTGCTGCCCAGGGAAAATGCTGATGCTTTTTCTGAAAACAGTGCCTCCAGAATCAAAGCATTCTGGTTCCTTGCCAAATCACATAGCCATGGTCTGCCATGATATGCACTCTTGCTCAGTTAGAGGGAGAAATTGGCGTACCATTGGAGAAGGTGTCCAATCAGAAAGCCCTCATAAAAACTCACAGCTACAGCTGCACCTACCATAAAGTGCTACAGCACTACTCAGAACTGAATTTTGCAGGAGGTTCTGTGAGTTCCAGGAAAGCTGGAGACTGCACAGAGAAGAAATTGTGAGGCTGAGTAGGGACTTCAGTAGTGGCAGACTCAACCAAGAAAGGAGCTACTTCATCACTACATGGTCACAGATGAATGTCATGACTGTAGATGAACATGGGTAAAGCTACCACACCTAGAGTTGTCTTTCTGTGTACACCATGAGCTACATGATTGTTGCTTTTGCCAAATCATTAGTATTAGTCATCGTTTTGCCTGATGCTATTCTTTCAGGTTCATTTCTTCTCACTTCTTCCCTGGGGGTCACACTGGGGCATCCAACCCAGTTTAGAGGGCACCAGGGCATCTAGGGGGGGTCCAAAAACACCATAATCATCGAACAAATATCTGCTAAAACATGGTAGTCTGCAATATGCAGGTGTTACCTGCTACAGATTTCCCATCAGCCATTCTCTCTTCTCTCTTCTGTGCAGTCAACCAGCATTTGTTTCTATGATAGGCCACTTATCTTATGATGACATTAGACAAGCCAGGAAGAACTACCTTTGAACACCAGCAACACACTGGAGACTGGGAATCAATTGTCCTCCACCTTTCCAGACTCTTCCAGGTGCTGGCTACAGAAACAACATATGTATTGCTGCAAAGTGACATTACTTACTGCTTTATTTCCAAAACCAGTGTCTCCATCACAAGAGTTATTTTCCTTGATCAGTCAGTGACTAGCCTTACCGTTAAAGAGGTAATGAAAAGATAAATTGTTCAAGGCAGCTGACAGCAAGAGCATGAAATTATGTCTCTGAGGTTTGTTGTCCTCAGGGAAAGAGGCCCTGATGGCTGGCGCTGATTGCAAACCTAATTGGGTTGGTAGGAGTGCTGTGCTTGGCCTCACAAGATCATCCCTTCATTGCCCACCAGGGCAGTATCGAGGCTGCAGGGAAGTTTAGCAAATTGATTTCTGCTTTGAAAGTGCAATTCAAGAGGTCCAAGAAAATAAGAGGGCAAGGAGGAAAGGAGAATGCTGTACTCAGGGCTGAGCAATGGCTTAATTTTATACATTGAGATAATGTCTGTCTTGGTTTTGTCATACTGACTGAGTGCCTCAGAAATCAGTTTCCATCTGCTGATGCCTGTGAGATAAAATAAGCAGGGCTGGGCTACAGAGTCCTGGGAGGCAGCTGGTGGCACCCTTTAGTTTTTAGAATATGGCATATCCAGGAAAGAAAGAAAGAAAGAAAGAAAGAAAGAAAGAAAGAAAGAAAGAAAGAAAGAAAGAAAGAAAGAAAGAAAGAAAGAAAGAAAGAAAGAAAGAAAGAAAGAAAGAAAGAAAGAAAGAAAGAAAGAAAGAAAGAAAGAAAGAAAGAAAGAAAGAAAGAAAGAAAGAAAGAAAGAAAGAAAGAAAGAAAGAAAGAAAGAAAGAAGACAGTACCAAAACTACAACAAAATTGAGACTGTAATGGGGATGTAACTGCACCTGTCCCGTGAATACAAGGGGACTCACTTAGTGAAGGGCTGCCTGGTTCCTGTCTGTTCATACCCATTGATTAGGTCCAGCTTGGACCTCCTGGTCTGTGCTGGGCAGAATCCTTTGCATGTGCAGGACAGGACCCAAGGTCTTGGTTGCTTTTGAAATGTTGGAGGTAGACTCTGGCCATGCCCAGCTCGGCAGTTCAGTTACCCCGTCTCCAGAACAAGTGCTCCATCATCCACAGTCCTGCTGGAAACAATTGTCTGCTGCCATCCATCTAAGCCAGACCACACATCTACCTGTAAGAACCTTTTGTCCTTCTGTCCTGGAAGCAGCTTGGTTAGAAATGCAGCTCTTTGTATCTTGCCTTTCACCATCTTAGACACTGACTTGCTCATAGGCAGAGAGACCTTACTGAGCAACTTCAATGAAAACATATCATAGCCACCACAGCCCTCCTCAGCCTGGAAGCAGAGCAAGAAGAAATCAGGTGGTGTGGGAGCCTGAACAGGACATGTCTGGAGAGGCATCAAGGGCCACAGACATGCAGGGTGTGAGAGAAGAGCTATGTGTCACAGGTGGCAGATAATAAAGCGGCGGGTGCATCAAGGACAGCAGCCCCATACATAGTGTGTGGGAAGGGATGTGAATATCGTGGACAACAAAGTGCTTAAACTGAGACAGGGATGTGAATAGACCATGAAGGGTGTCCATGGGACTGCCCAGCTATAGATACAGTACTGCACTAGCACAAGCAATCTGGTACCAAACACATAAGGAAAACAGAGTGGTGATACAGGTCACACAGTTCTGGGAAGCCCACAATACAGAGAGGTGAAGATGTTGTTAGACAATAGCAGTCTGCAGTAATACTGACTTCCTGGTGCGGACCAAGTGATGTCACTGGGCTCTGCTGTCAGTCAGAGCACTGCAGAGCCCTGTCTGGTTTCCCTGCTAATGATTCATCTAGCAAGGGGAATGCACAGGAGAGTGGCAGAGAGACTTCATGGAGAGACTGCATTAAGAGCTTTGCAATATTGATGTCTGTGTGCTCTGCATAAACTGTCCTTCCTCTACCCCCAAGGAGGGGAAGGGCAGCTTGGGGGTGTTGCTTGTGAGCAGGAGCCTCCTCAGCACTGGAAATCAGGGGATGCAACTCACTGGGCTGCAGGGTGCGAAGTGCAGAAGGGGTTTTAAATTCAAGAGACATAGACAGGAGCAGGGCAAGGCTGTGGCTGACATGGGAAATGTCAGGGGACTTGGAAGCACAGCGCTTGTCGGAGACCTGCTTCTCCAGCCTTGGTCTGTTGACCAGGGCTTTCCCAGAGCTGTCTTGTCACTGCAGTGAGGGGACACGTTTGTGTGGATTCGGCTGTGCAGGGCTGGCGGGTGGGCGGCTCGGCTCTGTGTTTGTGGCAAGGACCTCATGTTAGTAATGATAAGGGAAAACAGATAAAACATGTCCAAAGATGCTCCTCCATGCAAGCAGCTGTCTGACACAGAGACTGTCAGTGCAGGTCTGTGCCATGATGGTTATGAGTTCTAACACAGTGTGATCCACGTGGGAAGGTGCTCATGCACAGAAACCCCAACACCACCAGTGAAGCCCCCCTTGAGCCTACTAGAAGCTTGGCTTGAAACAAAATAGTTTTGTGCAAATGAAATGCTGTGAGAAGTTAGAAGAGCCAGACACAGGACTGCCTTGAGACTGTATGGCATGCTCTGAAATGGTCCTTACTGTCTTCACCCCATGGACCGAGTCCAGAGCCAGGTCCACACTCTTGGGAAGGAGCTGCCTGTGTCTTGATTCAGCAAGCAGTCTCACCAACCAGCTCTTCTGTCCTCCGAACACTCGTTGCGTTGCAGTTCAGAACGGCATGGAGAGCAAGCTCTGTTAGAAACTGCATGTTATATGAGGATCCCTTCACAGGAGGAGGTTCAGACCTTCAGAGGTTTCAACGCAAACATTTAGTGGGGCAGCTGCTTTCTGATTCCCTTCAGGATGTGGTGGAACCTTCCACCTCCATCCCAGACCCTGGATCAGGCCCAGAGAGCCTGGTGTGGCTATTCAGCATCTGCTGGAATGGGTCCTCATGGCTTTGGACTATGTCCGAGCAAGAGCAGGCTCTGCTACAGAGAGGACTTTCTGCTCTCCAGGAAGCCTCTCCTGAAGACCTTCCCTTCGCAGCAGAGCTCTTGAGCAAGCACAGTTCCTTTGCATCGTTGCTGTAAAAAAAAAAAAAAAGCAGAGAAGTATTCAAGACTCCCTGATTATTCAGATTCCATGCTCTGCCCCATCAGTGCTTCCCCTCTGCACTCTCAGGACATCCCTGGGGGTGGCATGGTTGAACAAAGTCCCTGTGCACATCCATGTGCCAAGTGCTGAGTTGGAGCTGCAGCAAAATTGTTGATCTGCCCTGTGCTGGTAGCAGGAGGGTGAGCCTTCTGTCAGGAGGGTGGGGAGGAAACAGGGGTTGCCCAAAAGTCATTTGCAGTTCCCTTCAGGCAAGGGAGACCCTCCCTACACCCTGCTCCTGTTGACACAGGGTGCTGATGTTGGGGCTTGCAGACTGCCTCCCCTCCTTTTCTCTGCTCTCCCAGCAGCACTGCAGACTTTGCAGAGGTGCAGCCACAGCCGTTACGTTGTGACACTGCATGGAGATCCTGGTGCCATGGCACTTGCTATGACCTTGGAAGCCTGAGACCATGGCAGAGCCCTCGTGGGCCAGTGGTTGCACCTCCACTGAACCTCCAAGACCTTCAAGATTCCCCAGTGAGATGCCATCTGATCCAGACTGTCCCATCTGCCCCTACTGCAGGCATTGCCAAAGCCTTTCTTCTCCCCAGGACCCATTTTTCTAGCTGCTGGCATATCTGCAACAGCAGAAGGGACACGGCAGCTGTAGAGTGCTCAGGTCCAACCACACCGAATGAATAACAGCACTTTGGAGGACATCCTGGTACAGCAGCAGGGTTGACTTAGCCCTGGCCCCAAGGGCAGGCAATGTTTCAGTCTCCAGCAGCAGCACAGCTGATGGCACTGGATGGTGGCCATAGCTGGAAGTGTACAGGGTGCACATAGAAGTGTCTTGGCCTGCAGAGCTGGAGCAAGAAGGAAGCATGTGACAACATCTAACCCCATACCTAGACATGCAGCATAAGGGCTAGGAGCTGGGGGAAGGATGGACTCTAAGTAATGTGGGAAAGGGGAGATCTGGGGCTGCAGGGAGAAGGATGCACTCTTGCCAGGTCATTCATTTCACACCTGTCAGTACTCAGCTCTCTCCATGCTCCACAGCCACAGACTAACCAGGCCACACCAGCACAGAGAGACCAGCTGGGATCACCCAGCACCATACCAGATGCAGGGAAACTGCGGCACCAAAGGGTTCTTGGCAAAAAGACCCATAAGGAAGAAGCCGCAGCTCATGTTACCCACTGGCATTGCCAGGAGCTGGAAGTTCTTTGGGAGTCAGTCCAAAGCGCTTTGGGCTCTGCTTCCCTACTCAGCACCCTGCAGTGGGTCACTGCTGGCTCTGGCAGTGGGACCCCAACCTCTGTGCACCGGTGGCCCTTTCTGGATGCCTGGAGTCGGTGGTCTCCGAGTCCTGGATATGTTTTTGTTTTTGTTTTTTGTTCTTGTTTTTTTAACCTGCACTCCTGCAAAGAGGCCTGAGGCTGCTGGTGTTGAGTTAACCCCTCAAACACTAGGCTAGTTTCAAACCAGAATAGACTCAAGTATGAAGGGATCAATGCAGCAGTGACCATTAGAGATAATTTTCCACCAGATGATTTCTGGCTGCAGGGTGGGAGCAGCCCTGCCCTTGCTGGGCAGGACTGGGAGCCAAGGGGAGAGCTTGCTTCATGGCTGCAGACATCTGCTGAGGGGTGTCTGGCAGTAGGAACTCCTCTTCCATGAGGAAGCAAAAGCAAGTTTTGAAAAACTCAAATATTTCACAGAATGGTTGTTCTCTACCCAGCCTCAGAGAGTACCTGTGAGTATGAATAGTTTCATCTAGCAGCCTTGAGCTGCACCACTGAATGCTCAGGCAGCTACCCATGGCGGTGCAGGTCAAGGGGCAGCAAAAAGTAAAGCTTTCTAAGCACAAGATCTCCTGTGATGACCTGGCTGATGGCAGTTCTGGCAGAGGGCTGGGATGGACGACTGAGGGCACAAAAAGCTCACATGCTGCAAAGACCACTCAGAGCCCTGTGCTCAGGGGCAGCAATATTTATTTGCCTGGATTTGCAGTGTGCAATTTATTTATTGTTATTATTAACCTTGTATCATCAAAAGCAGCTCCTGATCTGGCTTGATGCTGTGTTCACTGTGTCCCTGCCCACAGCAGGGGGGCTGGAACTAGATGATCCTTAAAGGTCCCTTCCAACCCAAACCATTCAGTGAATCATGGGGTGCATGTAGCTTACCAGGCAGCAGGCTGGACTTGTGCCTTTTACAGCAGCCTCAAAGCCAGATGTTGTTGCTGCAGTGTTCTCCCTGGCCGGCTCTGATGAGCTAAGCACCTTGGAGCCTCTCCAAGGATGAGCACCTTCTCTTGTGTTTTCCACAGGCCATTCTCCTACCTCCACAGCATGCTGAGCCCCAGTATACAGACCCCTTTCCCCAAAGAATACTGACCTCTACTTCCAAGTCCCATCTCAAAAGCAGCTATTAAACCCCCTCTATCAGCAAAATTGACCATGGTTCTGCAATCCACTTTCCACCAAGAAGTCCCAGCCTGAAGTCCCAGCCCCTCCAGCACCTGGTGAGTGTCCAGGGTGTATTAGCCCATCCTTTGTATCCCCTCTCAGGTATATCACCTCTCTGCTCCACCCCACAGCTCAGCTCCTCACGGCTTAGCCCCCTTAGCCTTGCCCAAGCAGGCAAGCCTGGCCTCCCCAGGAAATTATGACTTTGCCATAAGCACTGCTGTAGCTCTGTGCCGTATTCTCCCCTGCTTCTCAATTGCACATTGGTAGAGAGGTGATGGAGGCAACAAGTCCTGACAGCTGCTGCCATGGGTCAGATCACATCTCAGCCCACCCAGTACTGTACAGCCTGCAGCTTGGCTTCTCTGCTCTTCTCCTTGTTGCCTGCAGTCCGTGTTATACTATATTCATGGTTTCTGGAGAAAGGAGCTCTTTTGCAAAGTGGGAGCGAGATGAGAGCAGGGGGAGGAGAGACTAGATGAGATTTTTCTGGACCTTCTTATGCACTCAGGTTGTGTTTCTGCATTAGAAACTCTTGTCTTGAGCATCATTCATTGAGAGTGTGACTTTCAAGTGCTGCTTGTAGTCCATAACATGCTGCTGTCTCCCAAGAGTCTGGGGAGTTGCCATCTGCGTAGACATCTCAGCAGTTGTGTCCAGGAGTAAATTGTACTCATGGTTACTACAATCCCACTCATCCATTTTTAGCATTGTCATGAATTGTTGAACTGCCGCAGTGTGCCACCCTAGAGCAGCTGTGTTTGGTGGTGGGTGTTAAAGATTTAAAGCAACATTTTTTCAAGTGTGCTAAAATTCTTTGTAAGATGCCATGTTCATTCACTGCTCATCAGCTCCTACCATGCTAACATGGCTGAACCTCCGGCCATGCCGAGCTGCACTGTGCCGCGGGGAAGCAGTGCGGCATAGTAGCCCCAGCACTGCACCACTACACCATGGGGGGGAGCATCTCAACAAACGTATGGTGTTTTCATCACCTGATTTTATTACTGCCAGACCCAGCTTTTGCATTCTGGTCAGGAGATAATGAATCACGATTCATTGCTTCACTTGCAGAATGCAAAATATCCAGGGGAGAAGAAAAAGCAAAAATCCCAAGTCCAGCACAAGGGTTTGTTCTCAGCCTGCCTTCTGCGAGCAACACTGAGAGATGCATGGTGTACCATGAAACTGATTCATGCGCCAGGGGGATGCCACCCCTGTGACACTCATCTGTCCCGAAAGGATTGTCCTGGATCACTGAGGCCAGTACCCTGCATGGCAGGCAGCTGTCTCTTATCTTCCTGCCTTCTCCCCCTTTAAAGGCATCATCACTTTTCTTGCCTCTTTTCCTCTTACCTGGTGGGTTTCAGAGCCACTCCATGGCCGATGTAGGTTCTTCTAATTTCCAGCCAAAATGTGTTCATGACCAGATCAGATCCATTTGATCTTGTATCAGCTCCTCCCTCATTGCTCCTTGCACAGCAAGAGATATGCATTAGCATTAAAAGTGACAAATTTAAATCTTACCTTTAGATATTTTTATCCAAGCCCCTGTAATCTCCAGAAGTTTTGAAGCAAAAAGTTAATTGAGTTTTTTTTAAAAAGTGGTTTGTACTGACAACATGAATCCGGGGCTGTTTCCATTAATTAATAGTAATTAATAATATACCTTATAAAATAGATAATAAAATACTTAGAGGGATGTCTGATCAGACACCACCCTCTGCAGTGCTCTTCACCCATCCCTCAAATGCCTGGGACCAACCATGCAGCTTCCTCCCTGGGAGTCTTTCCCTGCTACACGTGGATATTGTGCACAGAGGAGGGCTGCTGCAAAATGAAAACTGACTTCTGATAATTGCATGTTGTCCTGCTAAGAGGAAGTTTGCAAAGGAATGTCCCCACCAACAACAACAACCTCGTTTTCTCCTGTATCCCTGCCTCCTGCCACCAGTGCTCAGTGGGGAGCAGGTCTTTCCCAGGAAAGCGCTGGCAGCTGCCCTGCTGCTGGCAAAGCCGAGGGCAGCAAAAAGAGCCAGGTGGAATGGAAATAGTGAACCTTATTATCTGCATGTGTGCAGGTGGGGACTGGTGAGAGAGATTCCCAAATCACAGTGAGTCACTGCTAGAGTCTCTCAGAGCAAATAAGCCTGATCAAAATATTAAACGGGGACAAGAATTAACAACAACAACAACAACAACAAAACACTGGTGACATTTTATGCAAAGAGGAACTAGAAGATGCGAAGTCTGCAAATGCAGAGGGCGGGCTGTGATTCCAGGTGCTCTTGGAAAATCCTTTTCTTCCAGCCTGTGCAAGACAGGCAGCAGTGCAGGCAGTTCAGGGTGTGCAGGTCCCTGGGGCGAGCCTGCACAGTGGTAGGGCAGGGCAGGAGGGTCCAGGAGAGATTTGGGAGGAGGAGAGACAGCTGAGATCAGACTTTCAATGAACTGTCCATGATGGAAAGGGCAAAGCAATTGCATTAGCCCTTCTGAATTGCGCTCCTGCACACCAGGGCATGGGGCTTTCTCTCTCAAATGTAGACGAAAGCACTGCCTGGTGCAGGGCTGCGTTTCCCTGGGGGCTTCAGGTTGGGTGAAGGTCGTGAGGAGAGGGTTGTCATCAGAGATTCCTGTCTGCTTTTCTGCAGGCTGCCACGGCCCCCTCTTGGCTTCTGGGGCTCCAGCTGAGATGTGGGGCTGCTCTGCTTGGAGGGCGGCTGAGAAACATCCGCGATCAGCACACTCCAGCGCTGGGGCCCACCACAGACCCCCAGGGGCTTGTAGCCCTGTGGCTGAGCTCAGGGGAACAATTCCTGGTTTGCTTTGCGAAGAATGACGAGTTTTATGGGTGACAAGCAGCCACAGCAGAGTAATGCAGAAGCATATGAATGTCCCAGGAAAGTGGCCGTGGGTTCGTACAGAAGCTGCTCTCAGCCCTCGCAGCCGGGCTGAAAATCTGCTCCAAAACCAACCAGAAAAAATCCCGAGCAGATGGGGAGCGGCTCTGAAAGCCCAGCTACACCCCGCTGTACCAGATGTCGGCTCAGCTCTGGTGCAGCCCCTTCCTCACAAGGATGCTGATTCTGCATTTTCATCCAAGTATTTACTGCTTTACAATCCCTGGAAGGCCTTTTCTTGCCTGCCACACCTAGCGCGTGGCACAGCCACATCTCTACCCCAGAGATGTGCACTGAGCCAGCAGACGAGCAGACACGTGGCTGGAGTGCAGCACACGGCGGGCAGGGGCTTGCCGTCTGACAGGCACTTCTCTGCTGGCCTGCAGCTGGACAGGGGCTGCTCTGCGCCGCAAAGCAGCCGGCAGATGCGTTGAGACCTGGCCTGGGAGCCATGGGACACCGTTGAGACGTTCGTATTTATGTCAGCCGATCGCATCAAGGCATCCATTAGTGAGGACTGGCTGACCTCAGCCCGCAGAGTTCTATGCTGCCTGGCTCTTCTAAGCCCCTGGGTTTACAACGCTTAACGCAACAAGTGCAGCTTCAGCCTTGCCTACCACCCCATCTGCACAATGCTGGCACAGACCTATGGTCAGCCAAATTGTGGGCCTCACTCAGCTCTGAAACAAAAATTTTTGGCCAATCGGTGCCCCAGTCCGGTTTAGTTCTGCATGCCCTGGCTCAGCACGAAGCAGCCCAGGAGCCGACAGGTGGGGCGAAGGAGCCAGCAGTGCCACTGCAGCAAGGCACCCGTGCTCTCCAGGCAGGGAGAATCCATGCTGTCCCTTTAGCTGTGGATTTCTCTCTCTCACTGTGTCGTTGACTTTCACATAAAAAATGGTAGGTAGTAGCTATAGTACAGATTCTCATTCCTTTGTGTCTTGAAGTGTGTGACTGTGTGTGATCTCCATCACTTCTCCAAGGAGATGCATTTCTCCAGTGGGTCTGGTTTTCCTACACTTAAAGTTGAAGCTGAAGGTGGGCTGGGTAAAAGAAATCAGCATGAATACATACAGCACTAAGCAAAAACAGCGTTTGAGGAGAGGAGAGCTCATGTATGAAATAGCAAAATGGTCACATGCGATGAGGCTAAGCTTGCAATTGGTAGAATTTCCCAAGCCTGATTTTGGAGAAATGTGTCTCTTCTTCCAAAGTGAAGTGCTCCAGAAAAGAGCCTGGGAAGGAAAACTGCCAAGAGGAAAGTTGTCTCCAACTTAGCTGTTAGTCAGTTCATTTAAGTGGGCTTGTCTGGCAGGCACTTGACACCTTGCTAGCCTCATGTACAAAATGCTTTTGACAGCATTAAATTGGTGTCATAAAACATCAGGTGTGAGGAAGTTGGGTGTCTCCCAAAGATGCCAGGTTAAGTGACACTGACCAGCCAGCACACTGACTTTCAAACACCTTGCACAAGGAAAGCAGCTGGAATTACCAGCCCAGAGAACATGAGCTTTCCAAGCTCTGAGATACCAGGGGATTGTGTTGATCAGGGGATGGGAGAAGGGTCTCAGAGGGACTTGACAGTAGGTCTGGTGGACCCGTGGTTCTGATACCAGTTGTGCGTCAGTACCCCAGTGACACCCACCTCATTGAGCAGATGTTGCCCATAACCAGGACAGCTGTGCAAAAGAGAGGCTAATGTCATCCAGCCTGTACTGGAACACGTGCACACGTGCTAAATGACATACTGCTTGTGCTCGGTGCCTAAGTGATGTCCCCATAGGGCACCCCCTCCTCTTACTGCCTACACTGAGTACCCCACTTTTCCCCTCAGGAACAGCTTTGAACACCTATGTTTTTCATGACCTGCAATTGTTTGCTCTTCAACAAAGATCTGCAGTACCAACAAAGTATTTGGCTCTACATTTCCTGGATTGGTTCAAAATGGTTGCAATTCTGTATAGGGACTTCAGATAAAATCCTTTCCCACTCAGGTTTCTTCTTCTTTGCTGCCCAGAACCTAGGTCTCTGGTTTCAAAATGCCTCCCCGGTAAGTTTTGCAGCTCATGTCTTAGAGCAGAGGGAGCACATTCCCCAAAGGATGTACTTTGCATCTGGACTTCATACTCAGCTCTATGTCAGCACCATCTGGACAACAACGCACCACAGCACTGAAAGGTGCAAGCAATGGAGAGTAAAACAGAGAAAAGGAATTTTCTGCATTGGGAAAATGTCCTGCATGTTATAATTGTACCCTGCAAGAAGCACTTTACTATTCGGGGAGCTCCTCTTCCTTCTCCCTGCTTCTCAGTCAGAAAAACAGGTAAGGGATTTCCCCAAAGTGCTGGTGGTTTTTAGAGTCAACAGGGAGAAACAGGGATGTCTACAGCTTGACCTGGTGATCTGCTTTGGATCTCAGATGAGAAGAAGCATGACCTGTCTCTGTGGACCATGAAAGGAGCCCAGCCCAGCATAGGGGAGACAGACACATTTGGACATAAATATCACTCCAGTTGTCTGCCCGGCATTACTCTGGACAAGCGTGTTTTCACTTAAATTCAACCCTTAACTTACTGGATGCACATTTCTTAGGTGAATGCTATGGAGAGGCTTGCGCATGATGGAGGCAATGTGGTCTGTGTGGTTTTGCCACCACAAACTAGGATTTTCCCAGTCCTACTGTCCCAGCATACCTTGCTTGACTTCATTTGTGGTTCAGCTCTCTTCCCATTTTCTGTGCCTTCTTTCTCACACCTTTACTGTCCACCCTTTCCAGGTACAGCCCTCACAATAAGCAGTGTAATTAATTGTTTGGCATCCCATGCCTCAGGGATATTTTACACAAAGGCTGCAGGCAGGACTACTTGCCACACTCAGGATTCAGTCAGGCTGTGTTAATTCATCTCAAATGCCTTGGTCCAGCTGAAGCCAGGTTTTCTCCAGCTACAAGGTGGTCCTTGAGCAGTTTTTGAGTTAGAAGAATTTACAACTCTTTAGAGAATGGGATTGTGAGGCTTGAAAAAACTATCTAGCTTGGACGAACAATTTTTCTTATTGAAATGTAGCTGTGATCTTTACTCTGAAGACACAGACCACGTGCTTATTGAAGTTTTGTTCCTCTAGCAGCTTCACATTTGGTCCAGAATTACTGAGGCAAACCAGTCACTTGGCACAATGCCGTGCTCCCTTCAATCTGACACAAATAACATTTGCCTCTGAGAGGGGCAGCAGCATCCTCTTTCCCATCTCCAGCTGTTAAGCCCTACCTCCAACCTTTGTGCAAAAATTGAGATAAGGAAACTGATCTGGACAAAAACTAACCTGGACAAAAAAAAAAAAAAAGACGTAGAGGATTTTCCGCAAGATCATATATACACTAACACAGGCACAAGAGAGGCAGAAGTGTGTGGCTGAGCACTGAGGAAGGAGCAAGACCACCTCCTTCAGTAGCATTGCACACCTACATCCAATTAATGTGACCACAGAACTGTTTTGCTTGGCCTTGGTGGACTTGGTGCGGATATAAAATAAAACAACAATTAAAAAGCTACATTCCAGCAAGCATAGCTGAGCATCAAATTTGCTAACATAAGTATTCCCATGGAAGGTAGTGAGCGAGTAAATAGATAGAAATTGCTTTACCTACAGCAGAGTAGTTCATACTGCTATAAATATTATACTCTGCCATATTGCCAGGTTTCAATGCAGAAATGTAGTAAATATTGCATAAGTTATCAGGGGATTTTCAGTATTACAACCACAAGTTAAAGAAACCACAGATGAGATCGGAAAGCAAATCTGAGGTTGGATTTAAAACCCCAGGTTCAAAATCAATAGATGTTGAATCTGTTTGTCCTTTACCTTCAGAGCCTTCAAGGTGCAATGTGCTGTTGCTGCCTCTCCTTTAACAAACAAGAAGGCGATGATCTCCCTTTAATGAAAAGATGCATGAAATTCCTACCTAATCAAATGATTCAATGACCTGGGGCTTTTAAGACTTACGATAAAATACTACACTTCTGCAAAAATTGGGATAGTTCAACAAAAAAGCATTTGTTTTACGTGATGCTCATTTTCTATGGAAGGAGATACCAGGATGCCACAAAAATGTATTGGAAAGACAAGATAACAATTCCATCACAACATCAGTGCTAGTTTTAAAACTATTCAGTGGTAATCCTAGGATTTCCAAACATAAGAGCTATTTGAGCAAAAGTAAATATACAGTGAATTGTATAACTTACTGTCAGTATAGACAGATTAATTATTTAGAGACCTTTCAAAGTGTTGAGCAATTTGGTACACTGAAATCCAGGCAGGTTTCCTACACTGGCTGGGCTCTAAATTCTATGTAAGGCTCATTCTAGCTGTGCAGAGAGATCACTCTCAGCCCCTCCTTCTGCAGATCTCCTTCCTGCTTTCCCAAGAAGGAAAGCGAGTTCTTCAAAACACATCCAGATCTTCTTGTTTTAAATAACTTTTTTGTCCATTAACATTAATCATCCAATTTTCCCAACATCTAAGTCTTTCTGAGACTTACAAATATACCAAAAATAATAATAATTGAAAAAATAAATAAAGGTTCATCATTTCAGCTGTTTTTGAGTTGGCCAAGCAAAAAAAAAATCTAATTAGAACATATGGAAAAGGGCTTTTTAATTAAATATTTATTAAAAAAAAATAAAATAAAATAACAAGCATGCATAAAATATCCAAAGATCTGTACTTCACAGGAGGAACATAGTACTGCTGGAGGTCGGTTAATACAGCTGTCCTCAGCTATTTCAAAGAGTACATGTCACCCTCTCCCACATCAAATCTGATGGAATGGAAACACTGCAAGAACAGAACAGATAATTAATAGTAAAAAAGCTAGATTTTGGTGCTGGCATGTACAGATATTTCTACAGGAGTTCTATTTTGAAAGCCACCATTTAATGTGACTTTAGTTAGACTTAAGCAGATGCTTAAAGTTAACCATCTGCTTAATTGCTGCTAGGCTTAGGGATGGATTTAAATAGAGCTTTTAGTTCTTCTTTAACATAGTGCCACTCTCTTTTTGCCTTAATAAAGCACTTATGCCTATGGTTCATCTTAAGTGCTTCACTAGTGCTAGTGACTTCACTTACATGCTTAAAGTTACGAATATGATCACTGTTAGACTGTATCAGGGTCTTAATTGTCTATACAGCACTGGCCCAAAGCAGTGTTCAGCAGTTAACATGCATGCAAAAAAGTCCTGCATCTGGAACAGCAAATGCCATAAATCAGCAAAAGGAAGAAATAAACTTCAAACAATCATGATACACACGTTCTTGTTCCTGGCCCCTAGCAGAGAACTGCACAATATAATGGGAAAGTCCCTGCTGCGCTGTCCAAGCACCTTCAGGCTGACCGTGTCTTGCTGGCAGATTAACAGCAAGTGAATTTCTGTGTCTTGAGCATGATTTAAAATCAGTTGACAAGTTAAGAATCTGCATTCCTTGATCATCATCTCAGTTATAAGAAGGTACACTTATCACTCCTAGGCCAGAGCAGAGGCTGGAAGGACCCTGCCCAGATTCTGGTGCAAGCTCGCAGCCCACCCTCCCCGCTGTGGTCTCTGGGCATCTTCCTCCAAGGCCCAGGGTGACAGGACAAGCACCTACCCCAAGCTACTGAGAAGAAAATAAAAACTCTGACCAGGGAATTAATTAGGTGCTGGAAAGAACTGACTTCACACCTGGGCTTGGAACAAGATCATCTTTCTCAAGGAGTTTCAGTCTGTTTTGCTTTTTCCATCTGGATGGCTGGACATATAAGTGATTTTATAGGAAGAGCTCCCTGCCTCCAGTCCAAGCTCAGGGACCCATAAAGATATGTTTTCCTCCCTTGTCGGCAGTTTGAGAGTCGTATTCACTTACAGATAAAATTTCATTTTGTAAGTTCGCTCCATATAAAGGAAGTGAATTAATTACCATCCTGGCTGTGCCTGGCTAGTCAGGAGACAGTCTCATGTGGGGTGGATTTTTGCTTCTGAGGCTATAAGCTCCTTTTCCATTTATTATCTAAGTGTTTTGGCGTGGGAGGTTAGGCATGCTGAGAATTCAGCAACTACCACGCAGGCTCCCGTCTCTGCCCTGTGGTGCTACAGATGCCATTGAACACCAGCACCCTCCTGGCCATGCTGCTGCAGGCTTGTGCTCACCCGCTCTTTAACTCCCTTTTCCTAAGACCTAAACCCCAAATTGGTGTTTGCTCTTCTGCCTAACCCAAGGAGTTAGAGCACAAGGGCATGTTAGAGCATCTCTTGGGTTTTCTGTTTTTCTAGCCAATGACATAAGACAGTGGACCACTGAACACTGTATCAGTGGAGCATTGACCACATCACTGACTGCATACATGTTTTCAGGAAACCTCATTTGGTTCCATGGGAACCCAAATAAGGGTTTTTTTGTCTGTCAAGAAAAGTTGTCACCAGTGAATTATGCCCAGAGTGTAACAAGTAAGGTGGCCTCTGGATTTAGCTTTCTGCTAAGTTATCTGTATTTTCTGTATACAGAGAGTAGGACAGGACAGTCAGGCTTCCCTGGGCTATTCCCTAAGGTACAGCACTGAAGAGGGCATTTGGTTTCCTGCCCTCGCAGTGGGAGCACAGTCCAGCCCCATTGACTCACCGGAGAGCCCTTCGTGCAGTGATTTCATGCTCACTTCTTTTTTCTTTTGATACTTCATGAAAGGGGGAAAAACAGGGGGATGGGTTTGTGTTCCCTTTCCTTCTCTTTCCTGCCAATACTGTGGGGTTAAAAACAACCGTGTGTTTCTTCTGAAGGTATTAGCATAATTCTCTCTCCACCCTGAATGTGCTGGCTGTGTTCCACATACAATTGCATTTAACTAATTCTGCTTTAGAGACCCATACTATTTATATCTTCTAAAATCAACTTCGTCTTCAGAAATGCCCTTTAAAGGACACATTTTGTTCTATTCTGACCATATGTTTTCACCGTGATATGTGTATTTTAAACGTGTTTCCAAAGGTTAGCATCCAGGACTGCTCCCCCAGATGCTGTTTGTGCATTGCTGTCTAATGTTAGTCATGCAGCCTGCTCAGCTGTTTGATTTTTGAGAAACCCAGTCCATTTTTATCTAATTACTTTGTGTTTGGAGAGCTGGTGGGAAGTTCTCAAACACAGAGGAGATCCCAGGCACTGATTGTCAACACCAGCTAAGTTTGTCCAATGGGGATTGCCTCCAGCCATGCAGAGTTTTCTGTCCCAGCAAGAAAGTCCCTCTTCTCTTTCTCTTCTTCTGGATTTCTTCTATTCATTTCACCGGTTCTTTTTCCTGATTTATGCTGGAGCATGCAAGAAAGGGCAGTCCTAAATATACAAAAATCAAAGAAAACCAGAGCAAATAAAATACGAAATGCTACAGAGAGATTTTAAACTTGAGATTAATAGAGAGTTCAAACTTCCCCATTTTGGGGGGGCTCATTGTCACTATTGCTTTCTAAATGCAGAGGCATTTTTAATGAGAAATTCCCAGGCAGGACAGGTATCTTTTCCAGAGTCTCCTGCTGGTTAGTATGGTTACCATTGGAAAAAGCTGCCCTTTTTGATAGATCCCATACTCCGTTGTCTACTTGGAAGAAAAACATTTCTTCAAGAAAACAGCTTCTCCAAAGATGCTTCAAAAGGTATTGGTTTCCTTGGAGAGCGATATTTGAAGCTCTGTATAACCTTTATCTTCACCGCAGTGTTGTTCTCTTTAAATATCAATTTAACCAAGATTGGGAAATATTGTCTTTGTAGTTTTGTTTTTCTGTAGGTGTATTTTTTAGCTCTAGTTGCTCAAAAACAAAAGTTGTGTTTTCCTCATAAACAGCTCTTCCACACACAGGTTTCTTTTGCAGTTTGGCACTCCAACGCTTTTGAAAGAGTCAGTGAGTATCTACACAAATGCACTGTGAAGGAGAGGTGTTCATGTGCAGGGAGTTCAGGGGTGGGCATGGTTTTCACAGTATGTGTTACATCGGTGGATACAAGGCGTGTGTAAGAGGACGAGACTCCACTGTCAATGAGTGTGTGAGCTTTGAGTGCTTTCAACAAAGACAGATGTTTTTGTGGGTGAACTTGAAGCCCCATTGTGTGAGACAGTCCTTCTCACACTACCATTGTTGGCTCACATGTCTGTGGGAGGATTGTTTTCCACAAAGGATTATTTTCCACCTGTGTTTTGGCATAGCAGAGCGGGCCATGCAAATTTTCTGAAGTGCTAAGACTGGAACTCCAGAACTTCAGAGTCTATTGCAGCTGAATATTTTCCATCTGCAGCTGTAAGTTTGCCTCCTCCTTGATATCTTACTGTTTGTTTAAGCCTTCTTCTCCTGTAGCCTTAACGTAATGAATGAACAATACCCATTGCTGCGGGTACTGTTCCAAAAGCAGTTACAGCTGCCATGCACAGTCCTACCTGCCGCAAAGCCAAGCGAAGTGGAATATTTCACCTCCAAGGAACTGAGATGTCCCGTCCCCACATACACTTTGTTTTTCTGCGTGAGGACCACCCCTAACCACCTCTAACCATGGTTGTCCAAGCAAGTCAGCCTGCAGACTGCAAGGCCACGTCCATCTGCCTTTGACTCACCCATTTCCAACAGGTCCTCCCCCCAGCTACCCCATGCCACCAGCTACTCCTGCCAATGCTGACATCCTCCAGAGGTGTGCACAGAAAGTCAGACAGAAAGAATTGAAGCTGTAATATGTGATCTACTGTAACCAAAGTAAGATCCTTTCGGGAAGATAGGTCTGGTACTTATAGGTGTTTCAGTTTTCCAGTTTGGGCTGTGCACTGAGCATGGGGCAAAACACATCACAGGTGCTTTGTGCAGGTGTATGTCAGCATCTGTGAGCGCACATAGCACATGCACTCTCATGTTATGTGCCTGTAGATATACATACACACTTACATAAAAACCTGCTGATAAGAAACAGTTTTTAGCAAGCCCAACAGTAAAATCTTAGCTTCCCATCAGTAACTTGTTCTTTTACAGCAAGTACTTCATCCAGATCGACCTGGGTTCTGCCATGTCTTTCCTTCGCTGGCTAGACTAGACTCTGCTTGTGTGCACATAGAGTAATAACAGTCTTTCAAGACTTCCATTTCAGTTGTAAAAACAAGAGGTCAAAAAGTAGCTAGTGATTGAGCTGAAGTTTCCTCTGAAACCATAGCTCGTACAGTCTTTACGTGCATGATGGATTTTTTTCTTTTCCAAATGAAATATCTGCCTTGAACACCATTTGGACAGGGTAGCTCTGGGCATTAGTCTCTACCATATAGTGGAGTGGCAGCACCAAGCTGTGAGAAGCATGAGGCTTCCTGGCAGCCCCTGGAGCTGGGCAGAGTAAGCGCTTGATGGGCTTCTCTCTTGCCACAGCCAGGGAGCTCCAAGCCCATCATGCAAATCCTGCTGGTAAGTCTGCAGTGGCTCCAGAAGTGAGAAACACTCAACTCCTGCCTGACCTCACTAAGCGAGCTGAACACAGAGCTTCCTCACAGCCGGGCTGGCAGAGACGGCTTCTGGTGCCCTCAGTGACACTGCTCAGGAGACAAGCAGCAGGGCGGGCAGGAGGGGACCTTCTGTCAGAGGATGCTGGGGGAGGTTCTGCTGACGTGGGCCTGCCTCGTGGGAACGGCCTGGAGGATGCTGAGGTAGCCAGTTAATCACAGCCTTTCAACATCACTTCGGTTTCTTGTTGCTTAAGTTTCCAACACCTGCAAGATGATTTTCAGAAGTGCTGAGATCCAGCGAGCTGCCACAGCCATAACTAGTGGGATGTGCTCTTACCACTGTGGCCAGCAGGGCTGGGATGGAGGGAGGCTGGGCTGGGCTGGGGGGTGGTGGCGTAAGGGCAGCATTTCCATCCTGCCTGTGTTGCTGCGTGGTGGCAGGAAGTGCTTTCACCTGCTTTCTTCATTTTCTCTACATGTAAACCAGAAATGATTGCACCTGCCTTACGTTCCCCGCAGAAGTGGTATGATTAATTAGCATCTGATTTATGCTTGCAAAATCCTATTAAAAATCCCCAGTGTGATCTGCAAAATTTGACCTGCCTATTCCAAGGCAGTTCCTCAAAGTAATGAAATCTTGCAGGTGCAGGTACAATTGCTCTCTGGCTTAGCTTAAATTTGGGGCTAACAGAGCCCACCCTACCTGCAATGGGAGTTCGGAAACCATTTGTGAGACTTAGATGAGAACTAGAGGAAAACCTGCATGGAAAATAACAGTTCCATAATCAGTGCAGTATTTGGATGGCGTGGGATACTAAAGGACGTGGCCATTCACCACTTAATGAGGACTAAAATAACTCTTGAATAGCTGCCTTATCCCCTGAGCATCCTGTTCAATGAATGAGTCATAGGATTACAGTTGAAAAAATAGGCTGGAATGGTGGAGCAAAAACCTGGCATAATGCATATCAAATTAAGAGTTTGGGGACATCCTTTAATCTGGCACCGTCAGCCCCCTTAATGGCTGACATTCTGACTTTATTAGTAGCTTAAGTTTTGTTTTTGACTTGTGTGTCCCTTGCTACAGTCCCTTTTTTTGGGTGTCAGTTTGTTTGGGTATCGTTAACCAGGTGCAGAAACACTCTGCAAGCTGGATATCCATAGCATAGAAGTATGAAGTAATTAGTTATTGGCTAATGTGCATGAAAGACAGCTGGGTTTTAATGATTATTAGGCTTAGCATTCATATGTTCATCACCCTGGTAAGGCACTGCAGAGTCCTGGATGGATGGGCAAGTCTCCTCTGGAAGGGGACTATGTTCTCAGCCTCCCCCAGCTCCCTGGGATGATCCTCAGTGCTGGGGGATGTCCTCTGCCACCATCCCTGTCTGATCTGAACTGATGGGAAAAGGCTTTAGAAGGCAAAGGGATGATGCCGTCTCTCCTCATTCAGGCCTGCTACTCAGCTTTGCCTGACCAGCATGGCAGACATTGGCTCAAGAGTTCCCCTCTGGACTACAAATTGTGAAAAGATAATGCCCAATGGGGACAGGTAGATGATAAACTGGTAGCTTTTGCCACAAGTATTTACGTTCTCATCATCACTTCTTGGTCTGCTTTCTTCCTTGCCCTGGGGGTCTGCATCTCTTTCAGTTCCTAAAGCCTGAAGTCCTTTGTTGCATTTAAGTACTGTGGAAGATTAGCCCTTGAAGGGGATTTTCTTTCCATTAATGCAGATGCCTAACAGTTATCTTGTCATCAGAAAAATAAACTGCTTGTTACGTTTTTCACTGAAAATCTTAGCTGGAGAATAAGGTTGAAGACAGGCAAATACTGAGCTTGCTGAAAACACCAGAGGGGCAGAAGACTAGAAAGTGTATTTCATAGAGGAATAGCTCCCGTTGAGTCCATTTCTTTTGTCCTGTCAAATATAGTTTTCAGAGCAGTTCCCAGAACTTTAATAAATATTAGAAAACTAACACAAAATATTGCATGACTTTCAGAACCATAATATGTCTGTAATATATCTGACATATATTAAAAATATCCTTCCTTTGCAGTTTTTATAAGGGACTTTATTAGGGAAGACAGGCTAGAAAATACAGCATTTTCTTTCTGTATTCTGACACTTGCTATTTTTTCCATTATAGATCACAATAAATCTAGTTTTTATTAACAATAAACACATACAAAATCCATGAGACTGAAAAAATATACCCTAGAGTAGACTAAAACAAAGTACCAAAGGAAAGGTTAAGTCCTTATACAAAAAAGATTGTTTCTTAAGAGGATCTCCTAGATAAGAAGTGCGATGAGAACTCTTCAGGGAGTATTTAAAGTTTTCTTCATCAGTTACTTGGAGTTTTGCACCTCGAGGCAGACAATTCACTTTGCAATTTATGCTGCAAATTAGAGCTGTCAGTCCTGACCACAGGAAGAAGAGATCCTTTCAATGCTGAGATTGAAACCTCAGCAGATGAAGAGACCTACCTCTGAGAAGAAAGGGATGAAGGGCTGTCTAGTCCATCCTGCCCCTGGAGCTGACCCAGATGCTCTGATTTCACTTGCCCGTTAGGGATGCTCTCAGGTCCCCAGGGGCCTGATCCTGATTTGTTTGGGCACTTACAATGCCCATTGCCCAGAGACATCTGAGGGAATTCATATTGTCCCAACACCAAACTCACTCAGCTACTGCAGGACCATAAAGCACTCTGCATATTCAGTGGGAAAATTACAGCTTTATGTTTTATCATCCACAGTAGAAAAGATGTTTGCAATTCTCAAAATCAATCATTGGATGCCACAGCTGACACCAGACTAAGTCTTTTAAAAATGCACATGCACTCTTATCAAAATCCGAGAGATTATTAATTGGGAGATCTCTACTCTCCAGCTGGAAACACTGGCTGGGGACACCGAAGAAAGGATCTTGGGGAAGTCTGGGAGAGCACCTGAATCCCTCTCACATGCCCTTTCCCATGCACCTCTCTGAGGCCAGACTCCAAGCACAGCAGAAACCATCTTCCTGCAGGAGACCTTTGGCCTGGCCACACTGGGCTACTGGTCCACCTCAGTGTCACTTCCATGGAGACACATGGAGAAACAGGAGGAAGTGAGAGGGAGAAGAGACAGCAAGAGCTTGGTGATGGTGCACAGACTCATTTGATGCCCTCAGAGCTGAATGAAAGCATTCCTCAGAGGAAGCTGTCTCCTTTTCAGTGTCCAAGATGTCACTGCCACTGGCAGAAGTAGAGTGCTGGGGCCCACCTGCAGCGGTGCTGGCATCGCTGATGGTGGGGGTGCAGGGTGGGGAGCGTGGCTGGGGGCTGCTCTGGCTGGACACACCGTGCACATTGCATTTTCAGCAGGGCCACTTCCCTGGGGTGGCTGTAGAGGGTCTCCTGCAGGGACATGATGAGGCAAGAGATGTCAGAAGCAGGCTACTTTTGGGTTGGTCCCACTGTTGTCTAAGTTAATGCGAGTTCTTACTAGTGGATCCTACCTGGTAGCATTAAGAGCTTCTAGAGAGCTTGGACAGGCTGATAACTGCAGCAGAAGGACCACCTGAGTGAGGCAGCAAGGCCATCTAGACAGGTCTTTGTCCCCTAGCACTTCCCAGTACCTGCAGACTTCTCTTTCTCCCCCCTAAAGACTGAGTCTGCTCCTCACCTCAGAGGGATGCAACCTTCCCAGCCCTCCCTCGACATTTACGACACAAAGCTCGGAGGAGTGGCTGATACCCCAGAGGGCTGTGCTGCCATTCAGAGGGACCTCGACAGGCTGGAGGGGTGGGCCGAGAAGAACCTCATGAAGTTCAACAAGGGCAAGTGCAACGTCCTGCACCTAGGGAGGAATAACCCCAAGCTCCAGTACAGGCTGGGGGGTGACCTGCTGGAGTGCAGCTCTGCAGAGAGGGACCTGGGGGTCCTGGCGGACAGCCGGCTGCCCATGAGCCAGCAATGTGCCCTTGTGGCCGAGAAGGCCAACGGTATCCTGGGGTGCATTCAGAAGAGTGTTTCCAGAAGGCCAAGGGAGGTGATCTTCCCCCTCTATTCAGCCCCAGTGAGGCCACACCTGGAGTACTGTGTCCAGTTCTGGGCTCCCCAGTACAAGGGGGACATTGAACTACTGGAGTGAGTTCAGAGGAAGGCTACTAAGATGATTAAAGGACTGGAGCACCTGTCATACGAGGACAGGCTGAAAGAGCTGGGCCTGTTTAGCCTGGAAAAGAGAAGACTGAGGGGAGACCTCATTAATATATATAAACACCTGAGGGGAGGGTGTCAAGAGGATATAGGATGGAGCCTGTCTCTTCTCAGTTGTGCCCAGCGACAGGACGAGAGGCAATGGGCACAAACTGAAACACAGGAGGTTCCGGCTCAACATGAGGGGGCACTTCTTTACTGTGAGGGTGACAGAGCACTGCAACAGGTTGCCCAGAGAGGTTGTGGAGTCTCCTTCTCTGGAGATATTCAAAGCCCGCCTGGATGCCATCCTGCGCAACGTGCTCCAGGTGATCCTGCTCGGCAGGGGGGTTGGACTAGATGATCTTCAGAGGTCCCTTCCAACCCTGCCCATTCTGTGATTCGCCACACTTCATGCAGCCACCTGCACTGTCCCAGCGTCCCATCCCTCCCGCACCATCTTTCCTTCTCCTGTCATAAACGGACCCCACCGCAGCCCCCATCCCCATGTGGGTTGTATTTCCCAGAGCAGCAGTTACAGGATTCACGTGTAGACCACAGACAATCTTGTGGGATGCAGCATTTTGCTCTGTCCTAACCCCATGAACTCATTTCCTTTGCAAAGAATCTTGAAGTCCTTAAAGTCCCTGTCTGCCCATGTGGCTTGTCCCAGATTGCCAAGGGTCTGGGAGCACAGGTTTTCCTTCTCACTGTAAAATGCCTCTTCTTTCTGCAGGTTATTATATCTGATCGCTCCTCCAGCTGTGCTCAGAAATTTCACATTGTGGTCTGGCAATTCAGAGCACTATGAATCCTTTATTTCCCTAATGGAGTTTCCTAGTAAATAGCTTTGAACTCAGATCCTTTTCTCTACAATAGATATGCTTCTGCCTAACTGGCACTTCACGATTAACAGCATTATCTTGTTAAACCTGAAAAGGTGTAGGAAGGCTCAGCCATCATTTTAAAACATTTTATTGCTTAGAAAGTGTTTACAATAGGCTACAGAAGTTGTTAATGAGGACCGGCACTGCATTCAGATGCCTGATTAGCTCAGCCACGTGAAAATGCCAATAATTCAGGGTATGACTATTTCGGATGTCATTTCTTAAGCAGCAACCTAAAAGCGTGTGAGATTTTCAGAGGAAAAATAAAGGAAGGGAAGGGAAGGGAACCCAAACTCTCTACCAGCTCTTTTAGAATGTAAGTTCTTAGGGAGGAGATTTGCCGTTGTTTCTGAATTTGTACAGCACNAAGGGAAGGGAAGGGACGGGACGGGACGGGACTTCGGGTGAAATAGAAAGCTGAGTCACAAGACTATGGTTCCTACTTATGCTGATATAACCACTGTCTTCAGTGAAGACACATCTTGCCCCCGGAGTGAGGTTGCCAGAGCAAGTCACTGCTTTAGAGTACTCTCTATCTTGAGGAGAGAGAAAACTGTTGTTTCCCTTCTGAAACAGTTATGTGCTGAAGTTTTGCCAGCTACTGCTTTAAATGGTTGAATTTCACACCCACAAGTGTCTCCATCATCTCTGGGTAACCTTTTATCTGTCAGCTCCTGTAGTGTGTGAGCAACATTAGTTGAGAAAAGGAAAAACAGTTTGTATCTTTGCATGTTTTCAGCAATTTGATTTGAAAATTAGCTTTGCCGTAGCCAGGCTGGAAGTCCTTGCTTTCCTTAGCTACCCTGCATGACAGCAACCCTACACCTGGCTGAAACCCAGAGGGACTAGCATAGGTACAACAGGCTACTATACTAAGCACATGGAAGTATGGAGATCGCCTGGGGAAATATCTCACTTTCTAAGGCTTTCAGGAGAGAAATGGCTGTGTCATTCAGTCATGCTCAATGAAGTTACCAGGTACAAATGTCAAGGAGAAGTCATCATAAAATACAATAGTCTCATTACTCACTACCTAGTTTGCACCTTTCAAAAATAGATTTAATAACTTATAAATAAAGTAGTAAATGATGGATAAAATAACTGATAAAATACATAATGGACACCAAGTTGAACATGATCCAGCAATATGCATGTGCTCTTGTGGCACAGAAGGCCACCAGCATCCTGGGCTGCATTAGGAGGATCATTGGCAGCAGGTCAAGGTGGGTGATCCTGCCCCTCTGCTCAGCACTGGTGAGACACATCTGGAGTGCTGGCTCCGGCGTTGAGGTCCCCAGTACAGGAGAAAAAGGGGCATCCTAGAGAGGCTCCAGAGCAGGACCACAAAGATGTTTAAGGAACTAGAGCATCTGATGTATGGGGAGAGACTGAGAGAGCTGGGACTGTTCAGCCAGGAGAAGAGAAGGTTCAGGGGGATCTAATCAGTGTGCATCAATACCTGATGGGGGAAATCCAGAAGACAGAGCCAGGCTCTTTTCAGTGGTGCCCAGTGATAGGACAAAAGGCAATGGGCACAAACTGAAACACAGAAAATTTCAATTGGATTTAAGAAAAAACTTTCTTACTATGAGGGTGGTTGAACCCTGGAAGTAGTTTCCATCCTTGGAGATATTCAAAACCCAAATGCTGGGCAACCTGCTCTAGCTGACCCTGCTTTGAGCACATGGTTGGACTGGATGATCTCCAAAGGTGTCTCCAGCCTCAGCAATTCAGTGGTTTATGAACTCAATAACAGAAAACCAACTGTAGGAGAGAAGCAGTTGTGCTCAGGGCACAGACACCCCTAATGCACACTGCCCAAAACAGCTGCCTTTGCAACCAGAGACCCTACAAATTCTGCATAGAGGATACTGCTCCAAAGTTGTGTATCTGGCAGTCTCAGCAACCCAGCTGCTGGCTGTAATGACTAAACATCACTCAAATGACAATATTCAAAATACATTTCTGCCTGACAGTGTCAAGAACTGAATATAGTTGGTCTACACATATTGGCCCAGACCTAATCTCCATAGCTTTCCAGAAGCACAAAATATTTAGATTATCCAAGAGAATAGTCAATTTGCTGATTAACAAGCCTCATGATCTAGAAATATCTACCTTTGGAGGAATCTTCTAATAATAAATTGTTTTCTTACTCTGGCCAAAAAGCACGAAAGATCTAATAAGAGTGGAAGACAGATGATTCAGTTGACAACAAAAGTATATTGTGGTTTTGGGTAACAAAGACTAAAAATACTGCAGTTATTTCTTTTAAGCATGTGTCAGACTTACCATCACATAAAGTCTTTCAAAATCATATTACCAAAAAGGTATGTTTGAACTACAAAAAATATTAAAATCTAATGCAGAAATTAGTGAGCAGGATTCTGTGCCATGCTTGCTGGAAACTGGGTGACAAGTGTCCTACCTGATCCCAAACCTCTGAAAGTCCCTCCAGACTTTTAGAGGGATTCCAAAAATATCAAATATTTATATTTATCCCACCCATCCCCCAGTCCTGTTTTCACATTAAACTGAAATCAGACAG
>VXAL01006595.1:356286-411689 GCA_013399475.1 Chauna torquata | reverse complement strand
CATCATAAAATACAATAGTCTCATTACTCACTACCTAGTTTGCACCTTTCAAAAATAGATTTAATAACTTATAAATAAAGTAGTAAATGATGGATAAAATAACTGATAAAATACATAATGGACACCAAGTTGAACATGATCCAGCAATATGCATGTGCTCTTGTGGCACAGAAGGCCACCAGCATCCTGGGCTGCATTAGGAGGATCATTGGCAGCAGGTCAAGGTGGGTGATCCTGCCCCTCTGCTCAGCACTGGTGAGACACATCTGGAGTGCTGGCTCCGGCGTTGAGGTCCCCAGTACAGGAGAAAAAGGGGCATCCTAGAGAGGCTCCAGAGCAGGACCACAAAGATGTTTAAGGAACTAGAGCATCTGATGTATGGGGAGAGACTGAGAGAGCTGGGACTGTTCAGCCAGGAGAAGAGAAGGTTCAGGGGGATCTAATCAGTGTGCATCAATACCTGATGGGGGAAATCCAGAAGACAGAGCCAGGCTCTTTTCAGTGGTGCCCAGTGATAGGACAAAAGGCAATGGGCACAAACTGAAACACAGAAAATTTCAATTGGATTTAAGAAAAAACTTTCTTACTATGAGGGTGGTTGAACCCTGGAAGTAGTTTCCATCCTTGGAGATATTCAAAACCCAAATGCTGGGCAACCTGCTCTAGCTGACCCTGCTTTGAGCACATGGTTGGACTGGATGATCTCCAGAGGTGTCTCCAGCCTCAGCAATTCAGTGGTTTATGAACTCAATAACAGAAAACCAACTGTAGGAGAGAAGCAGTTGTGCTCAGGGCACAGACACCCCTAATGCACACTGCCCAAAACAGCTGCCTTTGCAACCAGAGACCCTACAAATTCTGCATAGAGGATACTGCTCCAAAGTTGTGTATCTGGCAGTCTCAGCAACCCAGCTGCTGGCTGTAATGACTAAACATCACTCAAATGACAATATTCAAAATACATTTCTGCCTGACAGTGTCAAGAACTGAATATAGTTGGTCTACACATATTGGCCCAGACCTAATCTCCATAGCTTTCCAGAAGCACAAAATATTTAGATTATCCAAGAGAACAGTCAATTTGCTGATTAACAAGCCTCATGATCTAGAAATATCTACCTTTGGAGGAATCTTCTAATAATAAATTGTTTTCTTACTCTGGCCAAAAAGCACGAAAGATCTAATAAGAGTGGAAGACAGATGATTCAGTTGACAACAAAAGTATATTGTGGTTTTGGGTAACAAAGACTAAAAATACTGCAGTTATTTCTTTTAAGCATGTGTCAGACTTACCATCACATAAAGTCTTTCAAAATCATATTACCAAAAAGGTATGTTTGAACTACAAAAAATATTAAAATCTAATGCAGAAATTAGTGAGCAGGATTCTGTGCCATGCTTGCTGGAAACTGGGTGACAAGTGTCCTACCTGATCCCAAACCTCTGAAAGTCCCTCCAGACTTTTAGAGGGATTCCAAAAATATCAAATATTTATATTTATCCCACCCATCCCCCAGTCCTGTTTTCACATTAAACTGAAATCAGACAGCATGGAGGAACAGAAACTGAAGTAAAATCACAAAAGTAACGACTGCAGGTTTTTTGCTTGCTAACAGTAACAAGAAATGGAAGATCCAAAGGAAAATTCCACCTTGGGAGACCTGTAGGCCACTTACTGAGGGGCACTTTAGGTGCCTATGTGAACCTGATGTCCTTTCAAACTTTGCTCATTACACACTGGTAGCCAGGTTAATAACCTTTCTAACCTTCATTGGCTGTGTATTTAATGAGTGTCTATTTTCTAGATGGAGATGTAAGTAAGTTAAGGTGCCCAGTCTGTTGACATTCAAAAAAATAACCCCTGATTTTAATCCCGGCTGTACACAGACATTCAGCATGTTGTGCAGGGAGATGAGTTTCTACTGAGATAAAGTAGCAGACAACATGGACTTCTCAGAAACAAACCATGTCAAGCTATTATTTTAATTTTTTTTTTTTAAACTGTGTTTTTTGGCCAGGGAGAAATAGTTTGTATTAGTGATCATGACTTTTGCTAGGTTTTCAGCAGTTTATGGGAAAGTAGTGTGAGACTAATTTGAGAAACGTGGTCCTAATGAACCTCTATAGGGTAGATGCCATAATGGCTGACTAACCATAAAAGGTGAGTAAATACCAGTAGAAAGATGAACTGACGTATTTCTGCATTTAGTCTTTTTGTTACTGGTAGAAAAGGAATTTGCTTATTAAATTTACAGATGATATGAAGCTTGGATGACCACAAATATTTTAAAGGATGGGATTAGAATTTAAAATACTCTTTACAAATTGGAGAAATAGACTGAAAATAAATTGATTAAATGAAGAAAAATGCTATGTACTGGACTGAAACAGGAATAGTAAAAAGCTTTGCATATGTTGAACAAATGGACAAGTAGCAGTTCTTTTGAAAAGCAGGAAGGAATCATAATGGATCACAAACTTGATATAAAACAGGAATTTTACATCGTTATGGAAAATATCATGCAAGTTTGTGCAAACAAGAGTAGAGCACTGGGAAAAATCCACACGCTCCACACTGTACTGGCCAGGTCTCCTCCCAGAAATATGGGCCAGGCTATACACCTGAGTTGAGAAGAAGCTAGGTCAATCGTACAGCATGCAGGACACTAGAATGAAAACAATTAAAGGCAAAGCAAGTTTTATAGGGAATCATAAAGGAAATCGTGTCATTTACCTCAAAGAATAAAGTTAAGGGAACACACAATAACAACTTTGTCATAAAGATCTTTTGCAGAAGAATGGAGATTTTCTCCATGTGCCTGGTAGACAGGAAGAAGCAATTGGCCTAAAAAGCATAAGAAAGGTCTTCTGAAACAGATCTTCCGGGGAAGAAGTGAAATATCAATGAGAGATTTTTAGGAATAGCAGACTGGACATCAGGCATGAGATGTAAGATTCTTGAAGTCTTCTCACCCTACTTTAATACAGTCCACTAACCAGACAAAAAGATCTGGACAAAGACAGTTCATTCCTCATTGAAGGTTTTTCTGGAAACTAAAGATGACAGAAGTTTGCCAGTAGTCACTTGTCTAATGGGTTTTGTTACAGTGAGACCCAAAGGAAAGTTACTAATCACAATGGTAGCAGTCATGCTGTTTTTGACTGTTTCCCTCCTACTTTTCAGCACAGTGCATTTAATAGTGAATGCACCAGGTCTAATGGGAGTCTCAGCTCTCAGGGGAGAGGGAGCTACAGCCCAGGTGCAGCTATTGAACTCTTCCTCCTGCATTTATGAGGCTACTTATTTGATCTCTCACTGTACTCACATGTCACGTTGCTGTTGTGTGTGGTTGTGGTCATGGTGGGAGAGTCTATTTTCTACATAGCTAGGGCTAATGTCCTGAAAAGCTCCACGTTGGATGGAGAAGGAGGAGTGGAGCTTGGGCTGTGAGGTTCCATCAGCTCCCAGGAAGGCACCATTGATGCTGGTTTGTTCCTGTCTGGACATGCTCCTTACCTTTGCAGACAACTCTAATTTGCAGGCTCAGCAGAAGGGGAGCAGTTTGCCATTATCATGTTCTTCTTGCATCTGGAATTTTAAGTGAGCAACATAACAGAATCTTCTGCTTTCTTAAGCATTTTCTTCTCCTTTCTTTAATCATACTGAGATTTTCTGTGAATACTGTGAGCTGCAATTATCATCTGCAGATCAGTGGGTTTGTTAAGCTGTTTCTTAAAGGGATCTTTTTTTTTTCTGTGAATTTCAGATGACCAAGAACCAAATTATAATCACCTGATACTAAACAGTGCCACCCAGACACCTACACATGGTAAGAGAAAACAAAGAGCAAAATTACACATGTTGTAACTTTCCTCTGCCAGCCAGTAAAATTTACTGGTATCAAAGTATGTTTAATGTTAATAGAATGGTTCCTATGGCAATGATGCATGAAAGATGGATTCCATTAACATTAAACATAGGACCATATTTTTCGTTAGTGCACACAATTAAATATGGCCTAATCTTTTATAGCTTTACCTATCGACCTTGTGTTTCCCTTTGTCTGGTTGCTGCTTTCTCACCTCCACATCAGCAAAGTTGCTGTCAGAATTAACTATCCAAAACAGTAAAAAAGATAACCAAAGTCCATCTTGTCAGCCAAGCCACTCAACTCATGGTGCTGCTTGTGCATATTTTTAAGATAGGTTAGAAGGACAGTGAATATGGGGTAAAGGCTCTTAAGCTGACATGATTTTGGTATCACAATATGTGGACAGAGTTTGGGTTCACTGCTAACTCCAAGCTGTCCAATGCATACTTGCATGAGTCTGGCTGGGATAACGTACTGAAGCCCCTGATTCACTGCACACTGTCCCTCGAGTTTCTCGTATGCAAACTAGGTAAAGATCATGAAGAGATGCAGGACTCCCCGTGCCCGCTTTTCATAAATAGAAGTGCCTCTTTTAAACCATTTGCAGTGTTTGCTTTCTCACATCTTTCCAGATCCTCTTTATTTTATTGTGGAAATGTGGACATTTTCCTCACCCTAGGAACTTATGAAATCCAGAGCACCTGTCATGTCACTACACGCACCACAAGCTGGACCAACACTGACCTACCCTCATGACCCTGAGTGACACCTCAGGAGGTGTCTGGGGCAGCCTGTCACCACCATATAGCCTGTCCATCTGAGAGCAGCCTTTCCAGAGATCTCCAAAGCTTCCCTTGGTTTAGTCATCAACCCAAACTGCTTCACATGTTCAGACACCCTTCTGACACTGCTCTTGCTGAGCTCCAGAAGACCACAATTTTCATGTCTTACCTCTGTATACGATTTAGCATGCTTACTGGCACCTTTCTATCCAGCCCTCTGTCCTCTTGTCCTAGTAAACTTGTGGATGCCCCTCGTCATCCTTTAGCCATTTTTAAGACTTCAGCTGCTCTTCAGAGATAGTCTTTCATTTTACCCCTTTTTTCTACTGGAAATATCGCAGCCTGGAGATGTGCCTTCGCTTCCCCCATGGCCAGAAACCCTGCCCTTCTCCACTCAGCCCTGTCCCTCCAGCCTTTCTGCCTCCTCTGCCTTAGCTCCTTCCCTGCTTTGATTTCCTTGGCCCAAGATTATCACCAAATGTGGGCAGCACGTCCCTCCCTACAACACAGCAATCACAGACCACCTGGTCAAAAAACCTGCAGCTTCCTGGCTCCTTCAAAACCTGAACCAGTCATTGGTTCTCACTGCCTCTGTGCAACTAGTCTAACCTGTGAACGCACCCCAGTCCTCTGTGCTTTCTCCCCTCTTCACCTGGTGCCTTGTCTTGGTCTCCTCCCTGTTCTTCCCTTCACCCTTTACCCTGTGAATGCAAGACAATCCTCCAGCACTCACAGCTGGAACCTCCCCTCTGCTGAGGAACCAGTAAGTGATGAGTAGATCTCATCCTAATATATATTGGATCTCTCTTCTTGTAGCTCTGAATTGCTATATTTGTTACTCTGTTCTGGCATTTGTTTTTAACTCTGTAACTTCATCTTGACAAATGTTCTGGAATTGATTTATTGTGAAATTTGTGCATGCTTGTATAGGAACTTCCACGCTTTGCTGTAAAAAAGGGTGAGAGAAAAATTTGCCCTTGTAAAAGTCTCCTCAAAGCTTTGGTGTTTCCCCTTCCTACAGGGTGGGTCTGGCTGCTGCTCAGCCTATAAGTTACTTTCAGTTGTAAGACTACTTTTTCTTTTTCCATCTCCCAGGGAACACAAGAGAAATAACATCAGCTTTAGACTTGGCAGTAACATAGGAGTATTTATTGAACATGAATTGACAGCCTCAAACACTCTGCAAACTACCTTTTTTTTTTTTTCCTGTTTTCTCCCCTCCCTTCCCCCCTTCTTTATTAATATTTACTACTTTCATAAGAAAAGTAATAGGTTTGGAATTGTATTGTCTTCTTTCTGTCTCCTACTACTTGTTCTCCACATCCACAACATGCTGGGATCCCGGATCTGCCCCAGCAGACTCAGATGAGCCCAGTTTACCTGCGTCTGTGTGCAGAAGTTTTAATGTAGCTCCATCACCAGAGCCCTATTGCATTCAATAATTCAAGGTAACAACATGTGCTAAAGCAGTTAAAATTCCCTCTGAACCTGACAGATGCCTTTCTTTTTTGTCTACTTGAGAGACAAAATCAGAGTAACCATGTTCATGACCTTGGATCAGAAACTTTTGCCTTTTTTTCTCCACTACTGTATCTTAACTGTTGGTCATACAAAGCACCTTGAATGATCTGACTGCAAATAACTGTGTGATTCAGAGTCATATTTTGTTCCTAAGTTATCTATGTGGTCATGGACACTTTTGTTTATGATATAGGTGTGTGCTGCTGCTGGTGAGCCTTCGCTTGTTGAGTTTAAAGAGATATTTGGACCTTTCAAATAAGAGATCAAAAGAGCGCTCAGTATTCATAATTTATTGCTGAAATTCTGAGATAGTTCAGCAAAGCCACAGATTTAATTTAATTCTCTTCCTGGGTAGGACATGGCATACATTTTCTGTGTGATTATGCAAATCTGTAGGTGGACATCAACTGTCATTCTGAGCACTGCGTTTGTGAGCTCTGTCCCTTAGCCTGCCTCTCACACCCACCACACTACACCTTCTGCAAGGAGCAGAAGAAGGGAAAAAAACAGTGTGAGGCTCAAGACGTCCTTCATCACGCATGGTCCAAGTTCACTCTTGGCTGAAGTAAAACATGCAGAGAAAGGTACTCATGCTACCAGCACAGACCGAACAGGGCAGAGGATGTATGTGACATGCCACTAAACAAACAGCATGGTTAACATGGAAAAAGCAGCCAGGAAATCCTTCCCATGTCTGGAGGAGCTCCCCACAGCCTCCCCAGGGGCTGCATCAGCCAGTAAGGATGCACTTGACCTATATGAAGGGGAGAGTTGTTGCAAACTGAAATACCTGTCAGGACAAAAGCTCAGATGCTCTGGGCTAGTAATCTCTCTCCCATCCTAGCAACTTCACAGTTCCTTACTTTCTCCTATTGTTCTCATTACAATGACTCTCCAAACTCATACAACCCTGGGAATAAGCAGAGGAGGCTCTCCACAACCGAGTTGTGGTAGACATGGGGCCCAGGGCTCTGCAGGGGACTTCTTCATCTAGGAAGGATGAAAGCCAAGCCCCCTATGCTCTCCTTTCCCCACACTGTACTAGCTAGTCCTTTGTAAATAAATGTAGAACAAAATGGTACCAGCCTGTTGGTTTCCCCAAAGGTCTTGGGAATCACAGTAGGATCTTAGCATGCAGGAGTGATGCAGGTGTGCTGTTGCAGTGGAGCAGCCATTCCACCGGTGTTTTGGAACCAACCCTCTGTACCCCCATCAGCAACACAGTCTTGGTTCAGCTGAGACAGTCAGAGGATGGCAAACACCTGTTTCCATGGACTGATACTACCTGGTGGCCTGTGTCCTGCTGCCTGCAGATGTCACTGTGATGAGCCCTCAATGAAGGCACCTAACATCTATCAGCACCGTATGCAAACATTCCTTTGTATTACTGTAGCAGTTTTTTTCCTGTAAAGAAACAAATTGAGAAAAGATGAAGTCAACCCATGCCCACAAGGACCAAGGGAAAAAAAAAAAAGGCAAAACTTGAGCTATGTGAGCTGTTCACTTTCAATATCAGGTTCCTAGAGTTAAAACCTCCAGAGTTTCTGTTTTAACCTGGCTTGGGGTTGCAGCACACAGCTTCTCAATGCAAAGGTGTGCCCATCACAGCAGGTTGTGCAGCAGTGGGATCAGTGATGTGATTACATCGAATTCTTCCCATGCAGAAAGGAATAACTACTCATTAATGATGGGATCGTGTATAATCTGTTGTGTCAGGCTGCTATAATGTGTTCTGTCAGGCTGCTATCATTAAATTAGCCTAGTGCTGCTTGCAGCACAACCAGTGCAGGGTGAGAAGAAAGTCTCCGTTTTCCTGCTGCCTGGCTGGTACAGAGGGTTTGCAGAGAGGTGACTTTTTTGTCCTGTCCTGGAGAATGTGGCATGTTGGGGAAGACAATTTCCAGCAGAGATCAAGAAGAATGACCACAGGCAAGTGGGTCTGTCAGCCCATGGTCCTCAGCACCAGGATTTCATTTCTGCTGTTGTTGGGGGCTCTGAGCTCCCCAGCGTGACTTTCAGTGTCCCACCTCTGAGAGAAGGCTGTTGATTTTCTTCCTGGTGTGGGTCTGTTCATGTGCCTAATTCTTTCCTAGGGCACTGAATGTCCCATTACAGAGATATCTATGGTCCTTTAGAAACCTCAGCCTAAATTCTGCTTTCAGTAACCTTCTTCACACCTCAGTTGCGCTGAAATCAGAAGTTTGATGCTGGTTTCCTTAGCTCTAGACTTCAGTTTTACATCAGTTGCAAATTCTAGCTCCAAATAGAGAATTCTACAACTCTTTTTGGAAATGTAGGGATTTTGTGTGTAAAAGGTGAATGTGAGTGCTCAAGTACTCATTTCTATGTGCTAGAAAATCTTGCATGTGAAACGAGGGTACACCTTTTGATACATTAATTTATCTTGTTTAACTACTTAGTCTTTATACAGAATAAGCACATACAAAATATTTTCTTATAAAAACATTAAAATATGAAAAAAATAGAAGATAGGTATACAGAACTGAGGCAGTGTAGCATTAGCTATAACAAATATATTTTGACTGCCCAGACTCACTTTCTGTAAAGCTTATTACTTTATTTTTTACTGCTGCTTAAGTTTAATCTCATTATATTTAGTGCATATTTAATTATGCTAAACCACCAAGAGTCTTGTATAAACATTTTAATGTCTATATAGATAACAAGGAAATTGCTAAATAATATAGTTAGTAGGAAGTTCATATCATAATTTTTATGTCAGTTCATTGCATTTGATAATCGTCTCAAAAAAATACTTGGTAAAACCAAAAACCATAAGCAACAAATGGCTTCACTTCCAATTTTTAATTTGGCCAAGTGTTTTTCCACAGATGATGTCTGGGTGTGCTCTGGCAGAGGTAAATTCAGTTTTATAGCAGTGCCCATGTGAACTTTAAACAAATTCTTATGTACACATAGATGTATGTGTGCTTCTTTTGTATATACCTCTCTCCCTCCCTCCCTTCCTTCCTTCTTTTCTTCCTTTCTTCCTTTTCTTCTCTTTCTTCATTTCAAACATTCAGGGCATCTTCCTTCCCACACAGTAACAGGACTTTTGGGGATATATTGCTAAAATAATTCTTGCATCAATTTTCTAACATCAGACCAGAGGCTTTGATTTGGGACAACCCCAGAGGATATGAAAATGATTCCCTATACTGTCACATCTCCTCCAGCAATTTGTTGAGAGTTCTGTGTCTATTGTGTTTAAGACACTGATTACAAAATCAAAACAATTAAGGACTATTTAAATTAGATTTATCCCCAGTAGAAATATATGCAAGGAAATTAAAGTTAATCAAATCTCCAGAATATAACCTACAGAACAAGCAGACATGTTATATACTCTGCTCTTTCTCCAAAGCAGCAGGGCATTAATGAAAGTGGGAAGAGAGATGAACCAGGTAGTCTGGGAGGACCAGACAACATAGTGCCAACTTTCCAACACATGCAAGCTGCCATTTGTGATGGAGATATCAGTAGCAGTCAGTGATTCAACCACTTTGTGCACAAACTTCGCAAAGCAAAGTACACAGAGATTGGTGTGTTCCAGTTATATATAGCTCCAGTTACGCAAGCACAAGGCAGATTGGAACAAAGTTTTTAGTGAATCAGGATCACCATTTACCTGTCTTGACCTGAAAATTTGCTAGTAATGGCCTACAGTGCAGAGCCACCCTCAGTGCAGGGGACGCATTTGCTTTGCTGGGGTCATGACTGCACTTAAGGGATGCGACTAGCCTCTGATAACGTGTGCTGATCTTCCTTTAGTCAATGGTGTAGAGGGCAGAGAACAACCCTGGGACAGAGCACAAATAGAGGACTTCAATGGCAACTTCCTTTACAGCCTTCAGCACTGAAGCAACTGGTCTTTGCTTTTTAGACCGAATATTTTGTGTGTTCAGACAAAAGAATCACTGTTTTCATGGTCTTGTTATGGAGGGTCCCAGCTCTGTGTACCAAAAGTTCTGGAGGCAAAATCACAGCATCATAAAAATCAGAGCACGCAAAATTGCTGAGACCAATGGTTCTTTGCCATTTGCACTGCCAGGAGTGCTGCTGGTTTGGAGCTCCCTGTGACTCAGCCAGAAGGTTGTGGTGCTCCCTGCGCCACCTCCAGCCTGCTAGGGAGCTTGTTCCTCATCCTAGTTCCAAGGAGCTGAAAGCAGAGAATCCCAGCTAGCCCACCCAGGATGGGTGATTTGTGTCTCTCAGTGGCTGGAGCTAATACTGACTTGCAAGGCTGCTGGCAGGATCAAGAGTGCTGATGCATTTGCTTGTTTCAGTCTGCTTCCCCTCCCTGCATGTGCATGCTTTCAGCAGGAGGCACTTGCAGAGGTGGAAGGAGTTAAGTTAACAGAATGATGTTTTCCAACAGCACAGTCTCAAATTCAGCAGGAATGAGTCCTGGTCCCAGCTGTGCACCTTTCTGTGTGCTGGCTGCTCTGGTGCCAGAGCCATGGGTTATTTTCTGCATACCCATGAAAAGGCAACCAACCCAAGGAGACAATATATCTTTTGCTGTGATTGCTAAATGCAATTGTACTTTCTGAAGTTTTCCCTTTGATTTTAACTAGCCATGTTATTCCTCTCACCCCGTGTTGTGGTGTGCAACTATGCTATGCCCTGTTAAGCACAGTGTACTCAGAAGCAACTTCATGTCAATAGTCCCTGGGTGATACAATTCAGGTGTATTATTATGCTGTGTGCATATATTGTAACATATAAGGGCATCATCTTGCAATGTGTTGGTATAGCTCACCCTCTTTTCTTCTTACTCCTTCAAACTGTTGTTCAGCACTCAGCAATGAGCGCTGAAAGACCTAATCCAAGAGTCATCCTGATATATAGAAGTGTTTCATTTTCCACTAACTGAATTTAAAATCCTACACCTCCAGCTCCTGTAAATGAGGGCAGCTAATCACTGGAGAGCTGCTGATTTACACCACAGAGGATCTGAGCTGGAAATGCACGAACCTCTCTGAGATTCTTTGTGAGAGATGCAAAAGACTATTAATAACAGTGTTTGTAACATGAAAAAAAAAAGTGTGACAACACAGATAGTTCCCCCCAAAAAAGCTGAAGATACAAGTTGTAAGTTTTAACTCCTGTGTGTGAACATCAGCCCTGTGCCTGCTCTAGCAGCATGTCGTTCCCAGGAGGGCTCAGGCAACGCTAAGTCTTGGCACAAAAGGCTGCCAAACATCATCAGCTACTACCAGATTTTCCTGAGGAATGTGTCCCTTTATAAGAGCTTGCATCCGAATCAGAGAAGACTTTGTGTCTGAGCCTTCAAATGGCTGAGCAGAAGCAGTGCTGGGAGAGCAGTGTGTGCTTTGACAGAGGACTGAAGCTACGACGAGCTGAAGCTGAGCAGCAGAAGGCTTGGTTGTATCAGCTTCTCCTAGGTGACATTGTTTGCTTTCTCTGGCTGAATGTTTTAAAAGGCATCTGCTGAAATGTCTTGCAAAATTCACACAACATATGTGCAGACTCATATGAAAATATAGAGCACATCCTTTTTGCCACTTGAGCTTTGTTTAAAACTTTGCCATAAATTCACTTTTTTTTGTAATCACACTTTGAAAGAGAAACTGTCTTCGAAGATCAAGGGCAGAACAAGACACTTCTCAGAGGCTTTAGGTCTCTTCTCTACTACACTTCACAGAGGCTTTAGGTCTGGTCTCTACAACACAAGCTTCCAGCTTTAAAAATCCTGAGACTGCTTCTCAGCCCTCTGCTTGCAGAGAGTTTGTGAAGTATTGAAAATGAAATGAGGCTCTCCCTTAACTGAGAGTGATTTTCTTTCCTTCACAGATTATACAGCAATTAGGTGTATGCACAAAGCAAAGGAGTGAACCCATAGTGTCCACTCAGAGGCCAGCTGCATTGCAATCCCCAGTGCATGGAGGGAAGTGCTGCAGCCCACTAAAATCCATGCGGGTGACGTGCCAGCCCCAGACCATGGCCCTTGGAAAGGCCATAGTGGGAAAGGTGTTCCTCTGGCAGTCCATCAGTGCAGCAGTGCTCCTGGGTCCTCAGGAGCAGAGCTTTCTGGTACCCACATCACTGCACTGATCTGCTGCAGGGTCTCAAGTCTTTGTACAAGACCCTTGTCCAAATGGTGCAGGGGAGCCTTTCTGAGCCTAGCCCATAAGTCCACTGGTTCTCATGGAAATAATACAGGGTTTGGACTGGCTCAACTGTTCTGGCCCATGAAGCAGAAGAAATGTTCTGTTCTTGCTTGGTAGGTTTCCAAGAAGAAAGATAAGAGCTGCAAAGGACGAGTCTGTCTACAAAGATGCCTTCTACCATTTCCTGAGCTTATGGTGCCAATGTCATGCAGCCTTGTGTGTTTCGCAGTGCTGTCCCAAACCACCAGCCCTGCCTGTGGCTGGAGCAATGCAGCACTCCAGCAACAGCACTGTGAAACCGCTGATGCTTAACAGAAGAGGAAATGCTGCAGGATTGAGTCCTCTCCTGCTGAATTAATCAGAGAGACACTTTCAGAATTTTAAGATGTTGTATTGGCTGTAAAAAGGTGTGGTTGCTTTGATGCTATAGCAAAGAGAATTTAGAAACCAGGAGAAATGAGGCTGCTGTGTGACATCCCCAACACTGTAGTGTGTGCTATGCACTGGGTGAGCTTCATTTCCCCCATGTTCCTCTGCAAATAGCTTTGCAAATTGTCCCAGAAAGCATGACGTGCCAGAGAGGTATAAACTGGCATGTGGCTGCAGGATGGAGGTGAGGCAAATGTGGTCTAATACTGACTTCCAAAGATAATTCCAGTAACCATAGGACATCATCCATTCTCCAGTGGGCATTTGACATTGCCCAGAATGTAGAGTTGAACAGGAATGAGTGGGAATGCTGGGGAAGCATGCAACCTCAGCTGCCTAGCAGGAAATGGGGAGGTCTTCTTATTCACATGCTGTTAATGAATTATGTCTTGCACCTTGCATAGGAGCCAATAAGCACCACAAATGAAAAAGATAGACCAGAGAAAATTATGACTCAAATATGTCACAGGAGTGGTGAGATACTAAGAAACTTCCGCTGAACTGGTCCCAGAATTTAAATTGCGCAAGGCGTTTCTCCTTACTAGAGCCTCTCAGTTCTCTGATCTTGCCCTCAAACTACATTATGCAAAAGACATCTGAAGTTATCTTTCGTCATTTCAGTCTAGCCCTTCTTTTATTGAATGATAAGTAGTGGATTTCAAGGTGACTTCTCATTTGCCAAAATAATGGCAGTCTGTTCCTGAATGACTGCATGGAAAACACAGTAAGAAGATGCAGCGATTCTGCACAAGCCCATCAGATAAATGTGTGGCACTTAATTTCACACACCTCATGCAAGCAGTCAATTAATGCTCCTGCTTTGGCACTGAACACAAGCTCATACGTGTGACTGGGGTTATTTCAGCTCATCCAAACCTCCATGCAAAATAGAGATTAGATACAGGTTCTGGCTGAAAAATTTGCGAAGAGGTGTTACCCCAGGGTCGTTGCCACACACACACAAATATGAGTGGGGATATAGTTTGAATGGTGATATGGTCTCTGTTTACCGGATAATATCTAATCAATTGTTTCCACCTCCCTGATGAATATGATGCACTTCCTAATCCTGCAGTCAGCCTATTAGATGTGGACTGAAGTCATCAGCAGGAAAATAATGCTCTCAGAGAGATGACACATTAGCTATATGCTCACTTAGGGTTATGGTTTTTTGTTGTTGCTTTTTTTTTTTTGCTTGTTTGTTTGTTTTTGCCTGCTAATAACTATTCCAGGAGTGTAGAGACATACATAAGCAATAGGAAAGAAGCTTTTATTAACCAAGATGGTTATTACAATGTAAAGAGGAAATTTTTGCCTTTGCTAAAGTCTGTGAGAAACTGCTTTGTAATTTCTCAGAACTGGGATCAAAATGATGTTCTGGCAGAAAGCTGGGCTTTTCCTTTTCTGCGAGGTGGCTGACATTGGCTGTCAGTTAAGCCTGGAGGAGAGCATGCACATGCTTGCTGCAAAGTGCCAAGCAGCTGCAGCCCCTGTTCCCAACAGAGACGTCTCCTTCCCCCTCACCTTGCTGTGCTCCCCATACAGGATGGGGTACCCCATGCTGGGGTCAGGCTGTTGATCAAGTGGAGCAGAATCTGTTCCTCTACTCACAGTCATACTCCAGAAATAGTTCCTAGGGAAGAGTGTACTGGCATGATTTCTTAGTTGTGAGGAAGCTCATGGAACAGAAGAGTGCATGGGGTCAGAGACAAGAGGGGCAGGAAGGAGCTAGGGTTGGGTTTGTTTGATGTGGTGGTTGTAGTTCAAGTGCCTAAACATGAGTCTCTTCTAGGTCCCACATCAGTTCTTCCAACCCTTTGTGGGTGTCTCAGATGCCCTGGCATACCCCAAATGGCTCAGGTGCCTCTGCATTGAGCCCTGGGGTGTGATTCTGCTGGGCACTGCAGAGGAGTGCTATGAGAACACTGGCTCCGGGAAACTGTGAGCAGCCTTCTGCAGGAAGACAAGACCATCAGCCTCTGCTTGACTGAGAAACATGTGCAATGCAAAGGGTAGGGGGCAGAGGTTTTAAAATATCTAGGGGAAGTCACAGAGGGAGGAAGGTTGCAGAGGCAGCTCTGCCTCCCCGCACATATTGACACGTGGGAGCTGCAGCGCCCATTCTTCGGCAACAGACAACACCAAGGAAGTTTGTGAAATGTGAGTGCTCTGAGAATAAGATGTCCTGCTCTCTAACACAAACAGGACCCCAGGCAGGATGCAGACAGCAGGGGAGGAGATGGTCTGAATCCTGCAAAAAATAAAAATAAAAATTGCAGGAAATTTTGAATTTGTGACTCAAATCTAGAAAAATGTCTGCTGAAATATCTGCACTCTACTAGGGTGGATTATGTTTTAAAATTTTCTGGGAGATGAGGGAAGCTGGAAAATGTTTGGACTTTGTTTGCACAAAGCCAGCTCATTTGTTGAGGTGAAATTCCCCTGGCACTCAAACACTTCTGAGCAAAAGCAGTGCTTTAATTCACACCAGTCCACAGGCCTGGGGAGGCAGAGGATCTTAAGCCACGTGAGTGAGTAATGAGTATGTGTTGCATTGCTCTTTATAAGCATCCTTTATAAGGGTGATAGGAAGAATCCAAGACTTAGGCATTCTGCTGTTCCTCATCAGAACATTTTGCCCTCTGACTTCACTGTCAGAGCGTACTTGAAGTGGCCACCTCCTCGGTCTTTTGACCCAGCTAATGCAATCCCAACATTGCTGCAAGGCCCCACGGAGCCCCTTTCCATGACCCTGTAGCCTATTGTAGCTTTGCTCCCAACAGTTGCAGCTCTTGATATTTTTAATACTCTTATCTCTGCCTATTTTAATATTTGAACACCTGGGAGTTATAAATGCTGCAACTCAACAGGCCTCTGTCCCTCAGCTGAGCTGATGAAAGACCATTTTCCATCCAGCTTGCAGCAAAGGGATGTGATTTCAGTTACGAGGCAAAGTCTGCAGATTGCCTGGACTTGACTTTTAACATTGTAGCCCAATGCTAATCTTTATTGACAGTATCCTTGGCATTAGCATCCTGACAGAGGGTGTTCAGCCAGGAACTCCCTCAGTGACCAACAAAGTGAAAGTAAGTAGAGGGGGACATCCTCCACCCCTGCTTCCCCACCTCAGGAACCTCTCCAAGCCTTGCCTCGTCTTCTGACTGCACCCAGATGTGAACTGCACAGCTCTGCTTCACCCTTTCCCCTGTGCAGGGAAGGCATGGCCATCCCTAGAGCCCAGCAGATCCCTGGGGCTGTGGACTGGGCTTTGTACAGGAGCATCCAGGCTCAGAGCACTGGCCAGAAATCTGGCATGATGCGAGAGCAGTTTATCAGCCCCAGTTAAAATGACCCCATAGACATATTTCCATGGCTATGAGGATGGGAAATGCATAGCTTGCCAGGGTAAAGGTAGGTGCTGGTGCTTGAACTTGTGCAGGATGCAATGGGGACAGTCCAAGACACCATCATGCAGCCCTCCACGGTAAGCGAGGTGACTCACAGTTCACCAGACCCCTGGGAGGAGGGCTGGTCTGTCTGGGGGCTTTCAAGACAGAAGTTTGCTTCTCTCTATAATTGCTGTGGACAAAGAAACAAAGCCACAGGATCCATTTTTCACCGATCTGCTGGTGCCAGTTGGAATTATATCCAAGATCCTGTTGCTGAGGTTGGCTCAGATATAGCTCTTTTCCCTAGCCAGAGCAGTGGGAATGGCTTGCCTCTCTCAACTCGTTTTGGTGCATGCTGTGGACATGTCTTTCTCTCTNNNTTTTTTTTTTTTTTTTCAGACAAGCCGCGGATGAACAACATCCTTACTTCTGCCACTGAACCTTACGATCTGTCCTTCTCCCGGTCCTTCCAGAACCTCTCTCACCTCCCACCATCCTATGAGTCTGCTGTCAAGACAAACCCAAGTAAATATTCTTCTCTGAAGAGACTAAGTAGGTGTCAGCTCATTTCATTTCCTTTGTATCTCATTTGCTTATAAGCCTCAGTGGGCACAACATTAAGGCAACAATCTTCTTCCCTCGGTTGTTGTACTTTCCAAGTTGACACCTCCGGTAATGACTCTCCTGACTACTGCTTCCCATCAAGGAAGGGTACTTTCATTACTGTGAGAGCACACATGGTTATTTGCTTACTGACCTCCTCATCATGCTGCCTCCCACTACTCCGCCTTGTATCTGCTCCTGATAGGATCATCTGAGGATCCTTTTTCTTTCTGTCGGAGCCGAGATGAGCCAAGCTGGCTGCCTCAGATCAGCCGAGCTCACCTCAGTGCACGCAGGGCAGATATCTCACCATCTGCGGGAGTAGCTGGGACCAGCTGACAAACCCAGGCCAATGAAAAGCTGCTGAATTGGCAGGGAATGTCCATTTCAGTAGGAGCACCTCTGCCTGTCTTGAGCAGTGCTGCAATCCACCACGTTTCATGGTGCATGTGTCCGGATCCAGTCCTGACCTGCACCAGGCACTGGTCTCTGGTGCATTTCTGATGTCTTGGTGTGTTGCTCTCTGCCCTGTTCACACTAGTTAGTATCTGTTCTTTCTTGCTGTTTTACGTATTGTGTTGTTCTGCCAACTTTTCTGTGATGCTCCAGAATATCACTGTTGCTGATGGTAAATCTCTTCAGAAAATCATGTAAATCTCTTCAGTTTGGTGTGATTTTGAAACAGGTGATACTTTGTGATGAAAAAAATGCTCTCTCCAGACTAAGACATCAAGTTTGTAGTATGTTTCCATGGACTTTTTCTGGGTGCATCCAGGTATGCACTGCCTAACTTAAAAAAAAAAAAAAGCTCAGGTGTCTGTACTTGCAATAGCTTCACTGAAGGTAGGTGGGGATGACGAGCAGATTCTACTTCCTCAATCTGTGTAAAATCTGTGTTCCCAATTTAGCCAACTAAGAGACATACACAAAATTAAGTGGCAAAGAAGCCCTTGGTCTGTCCATAATATATCCCCAGGTGAAGGATTTTCCAGAAGAGAAAACACAATGGATATGAAGCACATAAAAATCTCAGCCCACTCCTTGACACTTCAGTGTGGGACTTAAATACATGTTTAACATTTAGGCAAGTATATTTCACATGCTGAAAAGTAAGCATGTGCTTAACCATGTTGCAGAACAGAGGTAAGGTATTTAGGAATTAAATACCTGCCATGCACATGACCTTTGCTTCCTGATAACATTTGAGGCTCACTCTCCCAACCACAAGCATTTTCCCCTCCTTGCATCCCTGTGATGAGCTGTCCATGTTCTTGAACAGCTTCGATTATACTATCTGATAACGGGAAACCCTTAAAATAATGACATTGAAATATTGCTGCTTTAAAATGTCCCCATTTTGAGGTGATGATTTATTTTCATTTCTCAGATGAAATAACTTAAAAATATATCCCTTGGATAGCCCCCAAAGTGCTTTTCCATTTGTAATTGATTTCCAATGCTTGGGATTATCTGGGGCAAATCCTTCCAGTTCAGAATCTAGGATATCTCTGTCTTGACGTTATTGGGAAGAGGTTAGGGAAGTGCCCACCAGGAACTGCACCAATGACTGCTCTTGTGATGAAGGGGATGGTCAGGACCTCTTCCAGCTTGTGATTCATTTACTGTTTTATATGTTGTGCATAGGCTGAAAATCATTGAAATCTCCTTGAGCTCCTTGTTAAGGTTGTTGAAGTAGCTCACTGAAACATTAAAAAACAAGTGAATGCTAACTGAAACTCCCCCACCTTCCACAGCCAACATCTGGAAATGTAAATCAGATTTGAGCACTATCCTTTACTCACTCCTGCAATGCTTACCTGACTCACATCGAATATAAATTCACTCATACCAAGCAATGCCATCTGTGCACTGGTCATTGCCTTACTAATTGTCTGACCCATGGGGTCTGGAAAATTCTGCTTTGCAGTTAAAGAAAGGACAGGTCCCTACATGCCCAACCTGCCCCTCAGTAGATCACAGAAGAAGGGAATATGTATTGACCTCCAGCACTGTTTCCCAGATATTTGTCTAAAAAGATGAAAATAGGTTTGTGTTACGATGTCAAGCTCAAATTCCTTCGAGAATGTGCTGAGCAGAGTCAGCCTTCCTCTCCTGAGACATTCCTGACCCTCTGGGCAGTCCCTGTCCCCATTCAGGGGATACCTGGAGGTCAACATGAATCTAAGAATATGAGGGCTCATATCTGGATATCAGCTATGGAAGACATGGGGAGTTCATTCACTCCCTTATCTTTCCAGCAGCATTAGCCCTAGAAGGAAATCCCCTCATAATTCAAGGGAAACAATAGCTGTTTACCCATCACTGGCAGGCCTAGATACAGTTCAGTCACCATTGCAATGGACCAGTCCATTCCCTTGCAAAGTGCCTGACAAATGCTAAACCAGCTGCCTCACACTACTTGTTTATGTAAAGAAATAAGTAGTTTCAGCTGTAGAAGTGATAAGTACTCCAAACTGTCATTGGGCTTCCATGTGCTCAACACCTCTAGGATCACTGACTTGCGTTCTTATAGCTGGTCTTCTCCAGAGCCAAAGGAAAATAGGAACCCAGACCTTCCCTTCTAAATTGGCAGCAATATCATTTTCCTATTCCATATGGAGGAGCTAAGGACAACAGAAAATCTGCGGGGGAGGGGGGGGGTCTGGACTTTGCAGATGAATTATTGCATTTTGATTTTTCATATTTAAAATCAGTTTTTTTCTAATGAACTCCCTGCCATGCTTAAAAAAATAAATGTTGTGAAAAGACTATTAATAAATATAGTATTTCTGTTTGAGTCAAACAAAAGGCATTAGATAATTTTAAATCTGTGTTTCAGCTAATTGTCTGGGTTTCTTCAGGCTTTCCAGACAGCTTAAGGTCACTTGTTTTCCCACAGTTAGCAGAGACAAGTAGGGAAAAACAGTTTCTGCCCAAGAACGTCTGAACCGAATAATCAAGGTATCTTCAGGAAGAAATATTTTTTACTATCTCCTTGCTAGAGATGAGGAGCCAGAGCTAAGTGAGTTTATGGTAGGATCCACCTCACCCTACTTTAACCATCCAGCACTCAGGCTTCTTGTCTCTGTTTTATCCAGGCATCTCTATAGTCAGTGGAGAAGGTCAGTCGTCTCCATATGACGAAGGTGCCAGTCCCTCATTCACCCCTGAGTTGCTCTGGCAAACTACCTAGCCCACTAATGGATAACAAGCCTAATTTTTGATGCCTAGAGCTTAGTGAAGTATATCCCACTCTAGGAGACTCATCTAAGGGATTTGTGCAACAAGGAAGCAATGAGCTATACCTGCTGCCTGCACTTGTGCCACCCTGAGGAATGTGCCCAGCTCAGGGAGGGAAGTTCCTCACTGTTGAGTTTGCAGGGCAGGCACTCACCTCGGCTGGCATTTGACTGAGAAATAGCATCATAACTTCTTCTCCTTCCAGAGCAACGGTTTGAAGATGTCCAGGCCCTTTACAGAGCACCAGGAAGCAGGTTGCTGGCTACATACAAGCCAGCGAGAACTGGGTGTCATCCAAGCAGTCAGCTTTCTGCTTCCATGGCAGTTTACTTGCCTGTCTCTTGCTTCAAGGCACAGACATCTGGAGAACCACCAGGGTTTGTTATCTGTGGAGCCAGGTAGCAGGATCTCCAAGGGCCAGGGCAGCACCTCCATGGGATGCCCTATGCCAGCTTTGCCCCCACAGCGCTGCTGGGCTTGTGCATGGGAAGAGCAGCGGTGGGTGGGGTGTGGGAACATGCAGCTGAGCAAGAGCATCCGTGTCTATTCTGCCCAGCCCAGCACTCCAGGGAAGTGCTGTTTCCAGCCAAGTGAGAAAGGTCGGTCAGAAAGGAAGCTAATATTTTCAGGCATATTAAATCACTTGGTATTGGCTGAAGAATCATCACAAATGACTAGGCAGCTTGAAAATGTTAAAGCCAATTGAAACAGGAGAGAAAAGTCCAAAGACAGAATGCACTGGAATTGCTGAGAAAGAAAAGCAGAGAAATTACCTTTAAGAAAAGTAAAGTAATTGCCATGATGGCCTTACTTACAGACAGACACGCACATGTTTTAATTATTAAACTTAGAACCATGAGAAGAAAAACCATCCTTGGCTTTTCCACACTATCTTCCCAGAACCCCACCAAGGCACCTCATTTCTCTAATTACTGTGTCAGAGGAGCTGTGCTCTGCCTTACTGAGATGGCTTTGTCTCACTCATCTTGGACATATTGAGGTGAGACATATGAGGAAGAACACTCATTTGGGTCTCTCCCTTCAAATGAGAGAAACAAAAAAACTCTTGGGCAAGTCAGCTTGCCCTGAAGTCAAGTCAGATTAAGTACTCAAACACTCCTGAAACTTGGTGAGACCAGCCCTGGCCAATGTTCCAGAAAAAAAAAAAAAAAAAAAGGAAAAAAAGGGGAAAAAAATTGTCCAGAAAATGTGATTACCAGTAATTCCACTTCCAAGTACTTGAAAAACATGAGTGAAGCCCCAGAAATATGATATTGGCTTTAAAAAGAGAGAAATCTCTGTTAATCAATAGACCAGTGATTTCCTTCTGTTTGCTCATTATTTCTGGCCTTTAGAAATCCAGTCAGGACATCTTGCTGAATTTTAAGCACTTCCGTGTGGGAGAAACCTATTTGATTGCAGTTTTATTTTGGCTACAAATAAAAATGTCAGTTATCACATGAGCATCAATTAAAAGATAAAGGGTAGCAATATCAATGCCTTGTTATCCCTGCAAACTTGCTGGTGCAGTGAGGATGAGATGAAACAGACTAGGTTTCAGGTCTTGGAGACATTTTGGTTTTAGCAGGCAAACGTAACCAGACATCAACAGTTCCACCACCACCCATTGGGTGAAGCACCTGGAGCCTTGAAGCTCAAGAGCCTGGCGCAGATTTTGTTTCACTGCTCTTACCTGGTGCAGAAAAGTTGCTATTGAGCTTCCCCCTTGGCACAAAAGCACTCATGTGATACAACACACTTGGCCTCTCATCAAACTATGTTCTCCATCACTGGTCCAGCAATGCTCAACTAACACCACCTTTCAGAGGCAGCAGCCTGTTAAAGGTCTGCCTGATGCCTGCTGAAACCAGCTTGTTGTTGAGGGTTTGTGGTTTTGATTCCTTTGAGAAGGAGATGTGAAGTTTATCTACACCTGAAAACATTCCTGGAATAGCTGTGCCAACATCTACATGAGTCTTTCAGGAGCAAAGAGGAAAGCCTCTATGAGCTCAGGAATACCTTTAAAATGAAATCACATCCTTGAATGGGTTAGCTACTGCCAGCAAAAGGCCATATAGACTTCTACACTGTTTACAGAGATGAAAGATGGAAGGAAAGGATATTTTTTATGTTTCTAATTGGCAAAAATTTATAGAGTGTAGACCATGACGCATTTTATCTAAATTAGCAAGGAACAACTTTGAACCACTTTTAGTCAGCTGATTCTGTCACCTCACTAGCAGACTCAAACCGTTGCAAACCTCACTTAAGCTGGTTTAGCTTCTGCTGGCAATTACCACAGCCAGGTGTGAGCATCCAAGCACATCTCCATTTGGGATGTTCTCTGCTTTAATTACATCTATTTAGAGTCACTTGGGCAAATCCAGCAGCAGTTCTCTCATCCAGAGCAGAGGCCAAGTGCCAGAGTGCTAATTGCTCAGCTCCTATTCTGCAACCAGCCTTACACATCATTATCGAGTCTGTGCACATTAAGTGTGTGCAAGTCTATCTATGGCCACATGATAAAATACAAATATCTAAAATTACTGTGGCCACATTGAAATTTCCCAGTACTTTTCAGGCTTCCTAGAAGGTGACTTTAAAGGCACAAGGCATTTAATGCCAGGGGAGCTTGTCTGACATTTGCAACGAGATTCTTCCAAGAAGTTTTTGATTGCAAAAAAGATTCATATTTACAATATATACTCCAGTGAGCTAATCCTGTCCATTACAAGCATGTCAACAGAACAGAGGAGAGCTCTGGGTAATCCTTATGCCCTGGCAGTGCATAAGCTGTAAAGAAGAGCTTGGCAGCAATGGTGGTGCCAACAGGGTATGCTCTTCAGCACACACTTTCTCAGCTTGTATTTTTGGATGCTGAGACAGGAGCACCAACCATTCTCCTCATGGACCCACTGGATTATGTGGACTGTTTGCAGGGACATGAGGAACACCATTCAAGGGGCATCAAAGACAGCACTGAGCATATGGGAGAGGAGAGAAGAAAATCCGTGAGTGAGATCATCCAGCACAGGCTGCTTACAGCAGTCTGAGGTCTTCCTGAAGAGCTCAAGGCACCAATTTTAAACTGTGCTCTTGTGAGCAAACTTCTGGGATGTTGTCAGTACACAGTCATGTATCATAAGGCATTGGCATTTCCTCAGATAACACTCTGCCTCATGGGACAGCCAGCCAATTCCTCAGCCAACTTGATGTGTAAAAACTTTTGATTTACGTCTGTGTCAGAGTAAACAAGCAATTTCCTCACCAAGTTTCTGTTTAACTACTAGACGTGTTGAACGTCTATATAGACTCCAAGCATTGGTGGATACAGGGTCAGGCCTCACCATCCCAACAGGGCCATGTCCCACAACAGGGTGCTGTCCCATGAGAGGATCATTCACCCTGCCCCATGACTGCCTAGACTGTCCTGCAGTAAAGCTTTGCAGTTTTTATCACTAGAGCATTTTCAGAAAATCCACACAAGTTTTTCCTCTTCCACCATCTGATACTTTCCCATCTTACATTACCTACATCAATGGAATGAAATACTTTAGCTAAGAATGTCAAAGGGCTTCCTTTTTTATTATCTTTATCATATATCTTTATCATATTTGTCTTATAGACAAAAGATCTGGCAAAGGAATTTTATGACAGGTCCCAGGAGTTGGCTGTGACATATAGGAGATGATGTCTTTGCTTGGCTCAAGATTGATAAGGAGAGTGCATGTTTGTGTTCCCAACTCTGTAATCCCTGTGCCAAGCTGCTCCCATAAGGTCACCTCGCAAGAGACCTTGTTCTCTCTGTAAGGTGGAGAATTTCACTTTGCCTTTGCACAGGGAAGCCCCTTCTTGCACACCAGTGGGTGTTTTGTTGTCTTCTCCAAGGAGAGGAAGGTTGCCTGCCATGTGCCTGGGAAGAGTCTCACTCTGGAGTCTTCTGAAGTTACTGATGAGCCAAAAAAAGATGGGAGTTGGACATATAAAGGAAACATCTCAGAAAAAAAAAAATGGAGGAGAAAGGCACATATAGATTCTTAGCACCAAGCAAACACACCTCCATCCTCCAACCCATGGAGACTAGGGTGGGGCTCTTCCACTTAATGACAGCATATTTCTGGTAAGGGGCTGGTACTCCATGCTTTACACCTCTGCAGTCACAGGCACGTCACGACAGTCCTCTAGCTGCACTGGCTTTGAAGCCCAAAGACTGCTGATCAATCTTATATGTCTTATATGCTGAAGGCATATGAACATCAACAAGTTTTACCAGATAGGTTTTTTTGTTTGTTTGGTTGGTTGGTTTGGTTTGGTTTGTTTTTTTTTTTTTCACTTTGTCTTCAAAGTGTAAGTTGCTTCAGTCAGGTCATTCCACGTGCTCTGGGATTAAAGTGGTATGATAGGATATATCTGTAGCAGGTGACATCCTCTCTGAGGCTGAGGCTTTTGTTAGAAATCCAAAAAGAGGACTCTGCTTGTGTGTGTGTCTGTGTGCTGAGCTCCTGAGCAACAAAGAGATCATTTAAGACAGAGAAGAAGCAAAATGAGCAATAAAATTTCCATGGGATAAACTACAACATCAAATAAAATGTCTTGAAAAACTGGAAAATAAAACCTCAGGCAGATGATTTAGTGTCTCAGAGAGAGCAACCCATTCCTACTAGAGCCACTTTGTGGTCACATTTACAATTATTCATAAAAATGTGATGATGTCACTTAGGGGTTCCACAGCACATCCATATCTTAGGCCAGAAACAAGGTATGAGTTTCCCCAAATGGGAAACTTGCCTGCCTCAGCTCATCTGCCCTGTACTTTCTTTTTAAGTGTATTGTGATGGTGATGTTGGATAATTCCTCGATCACTTGCTGTTTGCGTAAATCATGTGATGCCATGGTTTGCACTCAGCAGCATATGAAATCTGTTGAGTCATGGTGCGAGAAGGTGTGATGCATCACACAGGGAGTTATACCTGTCTTCATGCAGTTGTAGCTGTCTCTGTTTGCCATAAGCACGTGGCCACACAGCCCACACAGGGCTGGTGTACCCTCTCGGACGGGCAGCACCCTGAAGTGGATGTCCATGCCCAGGTCCAGCTGCTGGTAGACAGTCCTCTGGTGTCAGTCGGAGGCCTCTCTATGGCTGTGTGCAGCACACAGCCCGATTTTACCCTATGAGACTTAGCTCTGACATTTCTAACTGTTCCCTTTCTTTTCCCACAGCTGACAAAGAGGCTGATGAATATTACATGAGGAGGAGACACCTGCCCGACCTGGCAGCCCGGGGCACGCTCCCTATCAACGTCATCAAAATGTCTCAACAGACCAACCACAGGGACAGGCCCCGCCGTCCCATCAGGGCCATGTCCCAGGATAGGGTGCTGTCCCCTGAGAGGATCATGCCCGAGGAGTTTAGCATGTCCTATGAACGGATCCTCTCAGACGAACAGCTCCTGTCCGCAGAGCGCCTCCACTCCCAAGACCCCCTGCTCTCTCCGGAGCGGTCGGGATACGCCGAGCAGTCTATGTCACGGGCATTGTCACACACAGACGTCTTTGTTTCAACACCTATCTTGGATCGCTACAGGATGACAAAAATGCACTCCCATCCTAGTGCCTCAAATAACTTGTACAATACCTTAGGTATGAACCCAACTTCCGCCAAGCGCCAAGCATTCGCCTCCCGACGGCACAACACGGTAGAACAACTGCATTATATTCCAGGACACCACCATCACTACCACACAGCGAGCAAAACAGAGGTGACTGTTTGATATGACCTCGAGCATTGTAGATATTCCTTAAGGACTGGGGTGGTCACAGCACCCCATACTGCAGTGGCCTTATAGGCCAAGATAACCTCTAATAACTCAGTGTCTGAAAAGACTTCTCTGACAGTCCCATCCACATTGTTGTTTTAAAGCCACCCCTACATTGATGACATAAGAAGAACCCAACCAAACTGAAGATAGTGAGGGATAACAGAGGAAATTTCCTGACATGCATCAGTTTCTGTCAAAGAAAGTCATAGTAGTAGATGGCTCTTTCCAAGGGCTCACCTGCATTATCTGACTATTTTTATCAATTTAGGACTTTTCAGTTGCTACAAGCAGAACCAGTCTTATGCAGCCCGTGATGGGGAGGAGGAAATACAGCACCCCATCCTGGCAGGAAGTGGCCCTTTTCTCATCCCTCATGCCAGCCCTCATGATTGACCTTTCAGTAGCAAGTAGGTAAGCTTCTGGGTGCTGGGGATCACCTCCAGACCATTCGGTGTCAGCCAGAACCCATCCATCTGGTCTTCCTCACCCTTGGAGTGAATTCAAGGGCAAACTTTCCTAGGGGACTGGCAGATCTAGGGACAATAACCTGGCTGGGAAATAAAGATTTAGTTTATATTAAATATACTCATAAGATAAAAATATACTAGTGCCTACAAATCGCCTGCTCTCTCAGTGTAGGAAGTAGTGGGGTTGATGTGTTCAATAAGCACAAATATACTGAAATGCTTGTTAGACCCTTTCTCCACTCATTCTAGTATCTCTGTGTCTCCAACATGTAAATAGGAAGGGGGAACAGGCTCTCTTTTCCTCCAGCTTCTTGCCACTGCTGAACCACAGCTCCAGAATTTGTTCAGCTTCACACTGCTGATCTGTACTGGGGGAAGTCCTGACTCCACCAAACCCCTGCCAGGAAAGGCTACCATGAGTTTCACTGAGCCTGGATTTCTCCCCAGGAGTTTCTCTTCCTCATAGTATTTTACACCAGCCCAGTTCCCCTGTTTCTGAACATATTTCCTCCTTTCAGTTGCAACCTAGAACTCCGTATGTAGCAAATCTCTTTCTATCCCTTAGCAGAAACACAAGCTGAGGGTATCTGTCTACTGAAAAGCAGGTCGGTAATTTTCCATGATTGTCTCACCATGTAATGGCCCAAAAAGAAACCTTCCAAATTCCAGTTCCACTGAGTCCCAAGCCTAGCCACGCAGACAGTTACATTTCATGCATATAAATTATATATCCAGCATAATTATAATAAATGGGCATGTTGTATATCTGATATAATGGTAATTAGATACTGTATATTTGTAAAATCTTTTAAAAATAGACTCGTGGGTCCAGAATTTGTGAGGGTTTTATCTCTGGCTTTCTAGCCAGCTTGGGATCTGCTTTGTTTTTGTTTGTTCTTTTGTTGTTGTTGTTGTTGCTGTTTTTTTAATTTTCCTTTTATTTGTGCTCCTATCAAATTCTGTGGAACCAACCCATGCTAGAATACAATTCTTTGGTGAGGAAAGGGTCTCAGAGGTTCTGAAGGCCACGCAGACCCAGTGCTGTAACTGTAGTAATGTTGAACACTATCCAGCACTTATTGTCCATGGTGCAAACTCAAAGCCCCACCAAATGCACAGATCCATGTAGCTAATCCAAATGGCAGGCATGCTCCCTCCTCAGGATGAAAAGATGACTGACTTTAGGTTGCCAACACATTCCCATATGGTACTTCTCTCTTCAGATCCTACATTCCCACACTGAGTCTTCTCCTAGTTGACTCTCCATTAAACTCCATTTATATTAGCTCTGTTCTTCTCCCCTCAAATATCTCCCGCCTCCTGGCCTTAATGATGTTCCCAGCTAAATACTACATACAATGATTGTAGGTTGTTGTGAACTCGAGTCTCACACAGAGGCTCATGATGCAGCACCTGGTTCTCCTGATGCAGGGTAGGCAGGAGGAGCATGTTGTCTATCCCAGATGGAATTTAGAGATAGGCTTTGGTGGGGTACCCACATTGACTTTCACTGTGCTGCAGATTCCAAAAGGGATCAAGGCCCTTCTCTTTCCCAGACCATCCTGGGGTTGCTGCTCCTAGTTCATGGGCTTTCTTCTGCCCCATCTGACAGAGACTGTATTCAGAATAGAATCCATCTGAGAGAAGTACTGGAGCTTTGTTTGACGGAAACTGAGCTGGGAAGGAACAAATAAAAGTCTCCATGGTCCAGCTGGTCATCTGGGCAACAGATAGAATTGTCTATGGATCAGGGCGGAAGTTCAATAGCATGCAAAGGACAAGAGAGAAAAGGCTCACACCTCATCTCCTGACCCTTTCCTTTGATGGACGCTCCTCTCCCCAACTACCTCCAAGCTCCCCAGCTCAGTTACTGGATATTTCTTCACAGAACACAAATCCCTGTGAAAACATTGCCCTTGGTGACTTCCTTCCAGCCTGAAGTTTGTGACTGATTTGAAGAGAAGAGAAACGCACGTGACTGATGGGGAGGCAGTCCCTGCTGAGATTCTGGGGCTCTTCCATTAATTTTTGGCCCTAGACAAAGCCAGGATCTTCCCCTCTGCAAGTAGGGAGATGTGAACACTGTGGGAGAGGAGAGTCCACCCTAAAATCTCCAGGAGTTGAGGTGGCAGAACCAGAGGAGCAGATGTGACCATGTGAGGCCATGGGTACGTGAACACTCCTCTCCTTCCACTTCCATAGCTGTATGTCTCAAGCTCTAGTCTTTGTCTAAATGTTCAGTTCATGAACTAAGAAGCTGCTGGACCAGATGCAAATGTCGAAATTTTTCACTTAAGTAGCCCATGCAGACGCTATGCTGTGTTCCAGGCCATTTGACCTCAGAGCCTTCTCTTATTCTGACTGACCAACATTGAAGGCCCTCTGCTGACCTGTCCTACCTGGGCAATAATCCTCCAAAGAAATCTTGGCCCTATCTCCTCATCTTTTCCACCCACGCAACAGTTTCAAGCAGATGTGTCCCATGAGAACCATCAAAAAGCCTTTCTAGTCCAAACCTCTCCAGGGACTCTGCCATCACCACAGAAATTTTTCAGCAAATTTCTTTGAGAAGGCACCATGGCCTGGATGGCTGCAATTTGTTTCTGGGCACTGTGTGTTCCCATGGCTTGCTCTCTGTGCTGAAATGCGTTGGTAGCTAGAGCAGTGGTATTTCAGCATGCACAGGTGTTCTTACATTATTTTTAACTTATTCCTTATTCTGAGAGTTTGTCGCTGAAAGGACACTTGGGCCAGGACTGGGAGTCATGGTCCACAGCCTGGTCCCCCGCACTTCTGTTTTCTGTGGTCAACACATGACGATAATAGCAACACTTTCCTATTCCACAGAGGCATTAAGAGGGTTCACACCATAATGTCTACGAAGTGCTTTGAGACCCTCTCACAACAGACACTGTAGAAGAGCAAAACACTTTAATTATTACTGTTTGTCACCACTGTCCTGCCACATCGTGTCTGATGTGTTGCAATCCACTGTCTATCTAGAATGAGAGCACTGGAGTAGGGGGATGCAGCTCCCCAGACTTCCCACTGCTTTCCTTCTGGTCATGGTCCCACTAGCAGGCAGCGGCTCTTAGGGATGCTGTTACCTGCACTGTGACTTTTCTGCTTTCTTCTCCTCTTGTCTGAGTCACTATCTCATTCTGCACTCAGGAGAAAAGCAGGAAGCAGTCACATTCCTCTGTACAGTAAAATATAGTCTGCCTTTATTAATCTAATATACTCTGAAGAATTGATTTGTCTTTTTCTCCAACTCACAGGTGGAAACACACATCTGTGGAGCATCCAGTTCACAGAGTGCATGTGCAGGGACTGGGGGAGGGTGATGTAGAAAAGTTTATATTATTTCCTACAAACTGATAATTATTTGCATTCCCCAAACAGTAACACTTAATAGTGAGCTGCACTGGGTTTTATACAATTATATACAACTATCTCATTAATACAGATACATGTATGTATATGTGTAAACACAAACACACACATATATATACATACTGTAAAATGCAATCATTAAGTTCTGATTGACCCTGTACCAATCTAAGCTTCCAAAATTTACTATCTCAGTCTTTGAAATGTGGAAAACTATTTTTAATGAGCCACATGGATCACCAAATGGAACAGAAATTTTGTCATAAATGACTTCTGATGATGGTGAATTGTGTTTTAAGGAAAAATGAAATATTTTTCAATGTTTTAATGTTCCTTTTATAAATAATGCTCTGTTACTTGGGGATGGGGGTGAGTGGGTGGGAGAAACAGTTACTCCAAAATAAGTCCTCCTTTCCTGGCCTAGATTTAATTTCTGCTTACTGTTCTGCTAACCTGGTTGGCTGTAAAGCTAATCCCACAAATCTGGGCTTCCCACATGCATATTTCTGTTCTTGTGTCTATCAGAAGCTTTCCCACCAGAAGTCTGCAAGAGCCTGGCGTCAAGTTTTTGTAAGAGACGGGTAGTTCCTGGTAGCTGGGAAGATTTCTTCATCTTCTTCTTCCACAACAAACAAAACCATCACAAAACAGGGTAACTTTAATTGTATTTGAAGTAAGTGTTCTTATTTGTGACCAATTTGCCACCTTCAGTTCATGTGATGGAGAAGTAGCTAGTCTTATTTTTGTTTCAAATTTAGTGCTTGGTCTGGAAGGAGGGACTCCGCTGAAATATACTTAACACATACAGATTTCATGTTAGTTGAGTGAAAAGTTAGTAGGGGAAATAGGTGAGAAGGGGGCTTAAATATTTTTCATAAGAAGTGGTGTTAGCAATAAGCCTGTGCTGGGGCTGTTTCTTAGAGAACAGTCGCTTCTGTGTTGTGTGTCCGTAAACGGATGGTGGAAGGTGTTGTTCCCAGCCTCTCTTAGCTCATTCAAGGCTGTCATGAAGGTGCCCTCACCGAGCTCAAATTCCGGGTGGGAAAACCAACCTGCGCTTCACCCACTGGGGGTGAGGGGGCAGTCAGACTGATGCCACGAACATGTTGGAATAAATTTGGAAGTGAAATCTCAGCAGTGAGCAAGGCGACGTCCCGCATCTCCACCATGACCTGTGATGTCCAGGAGGTCTCCACTGGAGGAGATGCGCGTCGCCCCATCCCCACCCTCTACCCATGTGCTTCGTATCCACTCCCAACCTTCCGTCTGTAAACCTGTTAGACATTTTTGTAGCAAGAATTTCTTGGCTCTGAGAAAAACACTTCTTACTGTAATATTTTTAGTTTAGGGGACAATATTTCCTAAGAGGGGTTAAGTGGATATTTTTGTGCTTTAGCCCAGTTTATGGATTCCATGTTTATTATACAGTAGTACTGAAGAGGAAGTACATTTGTATCTGTATCTTTGCACAGACTCTCGGTTAACCATTAAACAAGCTTCAAGATGAGCAGTATTTGACTGTTTTTCTCTGTATTATTCTTGTTGTAATACCTGTAAAAGCACATTCTGTATGTACTGTAAACAAAAATATTATCAGTTTAGTAAAATTTAGAGTCTTAAGGATTTTTCCACTTTTGTCAGTAACAAATATTTATGGATTCAAAAATAAAGGCAATTTCAACATATAAATTGTTTCCTTTTTGATATCCATTGGGGAAAAATAAAAGACCATTTTCTTGGCAGCCTTCCCAACCTTTGTAACCAGCATTTGAAAGGTAGATATCTATAGTTCTGTGTGTACTTAAATAGCATCTATTAAAATGAAAGCTACAAGGCCTGGAAGAGTCATTATTTTTATGTGTTTATTTATTGCATTTCTTCATTATGCCAGAAAATAGCAGGGTGAAGAAGCGAGACATTATTACACGCAGTAAAATTTTGTCATGCAAGCCTATAAGATTTTATTTTAAAATTGACCTCATTTAGTTTTGCATTGGCAACCCATGATTCACTCTCCATCTAGCAGGCCTAGTACTGCAAAGACAGTGAAATGTCCCATAGCGCTGGAGACTTCAACAGCAGCTTTGCTTTTACCTTTGGCAATACTGCACACGCAGGAGTTTCTTCATCTTTCAGCCGAGATGTGAGCAGTGCCAGTGAAGCCAGAGCATGTTCCTCGCTAAACATCCCTCACCACTACCAAGGGGGGTACAACTGCATTTTCATCTCTACCAGCTCTGAGTTTGGGGTTTCTGGGAAACGTGGAAGGGTTTTTCTCTTGCTTTTTTTTCATGGAGAAAGTGTCAAATTTTGTATTTCCATTTTCGTATTAATCTGCCTTCAGCAATATGCAGATTTACTTACATTAAAAAAAAAAGCGATAGCTGGTAATTGGGAAGGATTGCTGGAAATGAAAATTGTTGAGGCATCGGAAGGCTTTCAGAGCACACACTGGGATGGGATGAAGGAGGGCAGGTACTGGTGCTTCCCTCCCAGTGTGGAGCTGCCAGCAGCCTGTCCCCCTGCTGCCAGGCTTTGTGAGAAGCTCTCTACATCTGCTGGTGCCACATCTCTGCCCCTGTCCCTCCTCTGCAACCTTGCAGCTTTTATGTGCTAAAGCATGGAGCTCCAAAAGAGTGCTGGGCCCTGGGGATCCTTCCCCACCACCTTCTTGGTGCAATGCAGAGGTTACCACGTCACCATCCCTCACCCCCAAAGCACCTCTTCAGTCTTTCCTCATAGCTTTCTGTTCCTTTGCTGCTCAGCTTAAATAGATTAAGCAAGGTTTGGGATATAACACCCCTCTGCCACCAAGAGAAGAAAATCATTTTCCAGGGCAGGTCTGGTGGGAAGATGGGGCCTCTTTCCACCAGTCTGGCTGGGATAGTGCTTGGGGTCTCCTACCTCCATAAAGGCAGAGCTCAAAATCAGCAAGGAATAATCAGCACTTCCTAAGAAATGCATGAACCCAGCAGAGTTAATTAAAAAACGTTTTAAAGGGAGAAGTTTCATTTTGCCTGGTGGTTCTATTCGTAATTATCCAATCCTTTGTAGCACTAATAAGTGGGGAGGGAGCAATGGGGAACTAGCTAATTTCTCCATTTCCCGTAAAAGGTATTGAAGAGAACAGCAGGATTTATGGTGTTGAGAACCAATGATGACCGAGATGAAGCTGGAGCCAATTTCTACCTCAAAGGACAACAAATTCTGCTGTTTCCAATTTCTGTAATAATTGATTTCAGTACTATGTTGAAGAGCTTAGGCTCCGATATCCAGCCCTCATTCAAGCCATCTTCACTGGACCCACTAGGTGATCTCCACGGGGTCTCTGGTGGTGGTCCAGAGGGGTATCTCCAGTGATATGGGCAACCTGACAGCACCCCAGATGAGGTCCCATACCCATACACAGGGTATGATTTCGTGTGTGTGGCTGGAGGGACACTCTGATGGATGTCATGGAGAGTGCCTGGCCCACCCCAGTGCAGGCTACCACAGCTGAGGCCTTGTTCCTGGGTAACTCAGCGGGGCTTTCCTGGGCTGCATGGCAGGAGGCAGTGGTCCCTGCCCTCCATGGGCACATAAGCACGTACCCAGCCAGAGTATGGCACAGTTCATTCCCACACTATCTGGGTGATGAAGGCCCCACCTTTTCTGTCTGGAGATCAGTGCGCAGAGGAGAACTGTTATGGCAGGCCTGCCTAGCAGGGCAAGGGCAGGCTGAGCAGGTCCCCATTGCATGGCAGATATCCTTACTGAGGACTGGGAGGCAGCGGAGCATAGAAAGTGCAAGACCAGCCATGGGCAGGGGAACCATCAAACAAAAGAACTTTATCTGGTAGGACTTGAGGATGGGCATGATGGGGTCACCCAGGGAACAATAGGGCTGGATTTGGCCTGCTGCCGCTTTTCTTTGATGGAGACAGCTTGGTCACAGGTCACTCCCACAGCATGGTACTGGTGTCACCTCCTCATATGGTTGTTGGCACAGAGCACAACCACAGCTGCAGGGAGGTATAACTCTCAATATCAAAGCAGCAACACTTCCTTCTGGGGAGGGTAAGATCCTCACAAGCCAAAAAGGACAGGTCTCTGTCCACTCCTTGAAAGGCAAAATCCAGAAATGTTGCTGGGAAGCCCCAAAGGTGCTGGTGAAGTCTGAAGGAGGACAAGAGTCCGAGTGGGAGGGATGGCCAACCCATAGGTCTCATGTTCCCAGCAGCTATCCCACTGTCCCTGGCTACAGCACCACAAATGAGTTTGTTTCCCAAACCTAAGGATTAGCCCTGCTCTCAGTTGCCTCAGAAAGATGTTAAAATGGTGAAGAATTAAAGGACCACAGGATAATTAACACCTGTCAGCATGGGTCTAGGGAAAATGGCTCTTGTCAAACAAACCTGAATTCATTCTCTAATGTTATTAAAATTTGTGCTGTCAAAGATGCAATATGCTTAGTCTTTTCTATAGTATTGGATCATGTGTTGCTTGACAATCTGATTAAGATTTTATCACCGCACGTTATTGAGAAAGCTGATGTTAAACGGGTGCAGCAGCAGGGATCTGGTAGATCTCAGAGTGAGTTTCAGTGGGTTTTACCCTCTGAAGATCTGTTGCAAGTGACATTTGGCAGAGCTTAACATAAGCCCATACACTTTTCAACACTTGAGCTCAGTAATCCAGAAATAAAGATAAAATTGTTGCTGCTAAAAGTTGCAGGAGACACAGAGGGTTTTGGAAGCAAAGAGCAACAAAAGAGGAAGGTTCTGAGGCAAGGGTACTCCAGGTCCTTGGAACAAAAAGTGCCAAAATGCAACAAACGAAATCAGCCCTCCAGGAACTGGAGCAGGGCTCCTGGGATGGGTACGGATGTCTTAGTGGAGAAGCAGTCCAACTCAAAACTGAGCAGGGGAAATGCTATTCAGTGAGGTTTTTACAAAGTTCAGCATTTTAGTTTGTAGCAAGAGGCTGAGAGGTGACTTGATCACTAGAAGTAAGCATTTTTAGGAAGTGATAAGTGTAGAGTATTAAAGAGCTCTTTAATCCAGCATCAGAAAAATCAGCTGGTGAAACCTGAAGCCACACAGACTGTCACTGGAACAAATTATCAAAGAGAGTGAAGTTTCTAAGTATGGATGATTTCAAAAGCTGAGTGGTTTTTTTTCTGAAAAGCAAGTCTGCTTCAGCAAACCCAGGTTGCTTGGTTGGGTGCTGGGTACAGTTGTTGGTTATAAGTCATTCAGACCAGATAGGTGATGTTTCTTGCTGTAATAAATGCTATGTGGCTGCTAATGCTAAGCCGTATTGCTACCGTAATTATTTGAACAAGATACCACCTTTCTCTCAGCTATTTTCATAGAAAAAACCCACAACTTGGTGAGCTCTTCTGTGAGCTGAAGCTCACTTCAAACCTGGATGTGTTTTCTGCCCACGAAGGAGGGATCTGTTTCCACAGGGTGTTTCCTCCCAGGCACTAGCACACTTGAAGTCATTTAATAATGAATGGAGATTTGCAAGAGCCTCCAGGAGCATTATCATTCCCTGCAGAGCAGAGAGGACATCAGAAGGAGAGACCTTCGGAAGTGACTCACTCCAGTCACACAGTGAGTCAGGAGCAGTCTGGGAACACGACCCAGTGCCCTATCTCCCTCTTTGTTGACATGCCAGGTAGCAGCTCTTCCCTTCTGCCTCCAGCTTTGGGAAGCACTTTTTCTTTATTTTAATTTGAACTTCAGCCTGCCGACAGAGCTCAGCATCTGCCAAAAAAGCAGTGCACTTCAGCTATGCAATAACCACTCACAGTTGCTGTGGGAGAGGGACATCCATCAGGGGACAGAGGACAGATCTCATGGATGATTTGCAGAACACGTCCATTTCACTATCCAAACATGGCCAAGAAGTCTATTTTGCTCACCTTCCTGGTGTCTCTCCTTGCTTGGCATAAGACTGCAACAGGGTAGAAATCACCTCAGGGATGACTTAATTGTCTTTCAGAAGGTTTAGTGCTAAGTTGCTGCCTCAGAGCTCCTTCAGAGCTGGATCTGCTCAGAGATTTTGTAGGGTTATATGCTGGACCGAGGTGCCTGCAGTGATCAAAACTGCTTGGCTGCAACAAAGCTCAGGAGTTACCTCAGTCTCTTCAGACCAGGATTCACCCACCTCTGCTTTAGTAGCTGAAAGTTAAATGTCTTAGTGCAAGATAAAATAGGTGTCTAATACCAGTTGCCCTCCGGGGCTGCACATAGAGGGATTACTTTGGATTGAGGCACCTAATTTTGACTTATTTAAGAAGTGAATGCCAACTGCACTGTTAAAGTTTCCACCAGCAAAGTCCCCCAGGCAGCAGACTCTCTAGCTGTGTGCTCTACTCAGGCCCTCCAGACCCCAAAGAATTCCCCAGCAAGGAGTGGTTCTTCTTCTACTTCACCTGCCAAATCAGGTCCATCAAACTGACCTTAAACCACTGCAACTTGGGTTACCTAACCCTTATCAGTGACTTCACCCATCATCTGTGTTAGTGAAGGCATTAAGAGACTGAAGAAGCCTGGGAGAAGCGATGTAGGGACAGCACTGGTTTATATGGCCACCTTCAGTCTTTACCACACCTGGCACCATAGCCCGTGATCAAGCAGTAGGGGAGCACTCGGCTCAGCCAGAGCTGTGGGATTTTCAGACCCAACGCTGTGCTGGGAAGTCAGGAGAATCTGCGCTGCTGCAAGATCTGTGCTGCAGGCTGCTCCACTGGGGCTGCCATAGCTAGCAGTGCTTCAACGGGGGAGTGCCCCGAGGACAGTTAGGTATTGCACAGAGGTTTCTTTTCTGGGCTCTGGTGGGAAATGGGAAAAGAATAACTGGGCTGAGGACTTCGATAAATCAAGTCACTCAAGGGAAATGTGCAAGTAACTAAGAGGAGCTGCTTGAAGCACTCCTAAATCATCTTCCATGTCTGTTCTGCTCCTCGCATGTAACTAGAGACTGACTCAGCCCAACAGGGAGCTCATGGTGGAGCACGCAAGCAGGGAAACACACTGCAGTGTTTGTGGAAGTGTTTGCTTTAGTGGTCAAGAGAGGAGGGAGAAACTTGTCTGCGCAGGGCAGGCCTGTCACTGACCAAGTATGCGTCAGCAGGCACATGGAGGAAATGCATTTCCAGCAGCTCAGTGTCCATGCAGGAACACAGCAAACAGCACTATGGCAAGATGCTACTTAAGGGAAAGCAACAATCCTTTTTACTCCTGCTCTGCATCAAAAAAAATATAGTTGTGAAGAGAAGGCTTTCTCCTTCTCTCTGCCATCAGACCCCGTCAGCACCAAAGAAAACTTTACTCAAAGACTTTAAAGTTTCCACTATTGGCCAGAGCCCCTTGCGATCAGCTGAGATCCCAGTGCCTGAACTTTCCTTCTCACCACATCCTATAACTGAACTCTGCTAATGTTGGTACTCTTTATCTGAAATGATGGGTACTTGTGCCCTCTCAGCAGGGGCCTCCATGCTGATGCTCTCTCTTGCTGTCTCTGATGTTCTGGGGAAAAACGAACAAACAAACAAACAAAAAACTTTTGTTAGCCTCTATTTTATGGCTAAGCAAATAGTGTGCAAGTCCTGTGCCACTTGCTTTCACCACTGACCTGAATGGTGCTCTCTGATGGAGCAAATGTTATAACTTTGTTATACCCTTGTTATAGCCACCAACTACCGGCAGCTTTGCCCAACTCATCCCAGTTCCTCTCCTTTCCCAGTCTGACCGTGCTTTTCACTGCTTCCCTGTAAGCCAGGTTTCAGACACTGCAGGTGCAAAGCAGACATTTTCCTCCCCTGTGTTCTGTGGGCTCAGCACTGACTCCAATGAAAGCACTGGCTTTCAGCACAAGACTGATAGGAAACCCCTGCTCATTTCTGGATCCCTCCATCCACCCAACCTGGTGGGAGGAAAAGCACACAGTGCATGTGATGCTGGGCTGGAGTGTGTGCCAGGAAGCAGCAAGGGCAGGCTGAGCAACTGCAACCCATGATTGTTTTATGAAGGCGTACAAAGTCATCTGACTATGAATGACTTTTCATAAGAATAGACACTTTGAGGCAATGGGGCTGTTATGTGGACAGATCTCCTGTCCTTTCTCCATTAGCTCCCATCTCCAAAATTCATACTTCAAAACTTTTTCAAATAGTTTTCAGCCAAATTCTACCCAGGATTTTTTCAGTTTGATGCAGAACCTTTCCTGCAAAATGTCACAGTAAAGTTTGCCAAAATTATAACCATCTGAAAAGAAGGTCTCTCCACGCAGGACATACCGAGCAGCCAGAACCACATCTCCCACCAGCCTCGACTGCCATGACAACACACACACGTTCACATACAGTACGAGGCAGACAAAGCACTTACCAGAAAGAACTGAGGTAGTTTTAAAACCTAGGATATCTCTGCTGCAAAATATAATCTCATTAATAACAAAAAGTCTACTTTACTTACCCAGAAACTATCCTTCTATCAAGAAGCCATTACTCCATTCCAATTGCTGTGCCATCAATTATCATACCTTCTGCAAGAATCTTTCCTGTTATAACATCCCCCTTCGATATGTGGCTGCTCTGCTCCATCTCCTTTGAAAACCATTATTGTTATTATGATTAATTTAGGATTCTTTGGACCCCTGGCTGTAATTCTCTAATGGGAAAAATCTGAGGCAGATGGGCTGCTAAACTGTTGCGTTGTGCTCAGGTCTGACTTTGGGTCAGGCTGAAGGCAAGTTCATTCCTGGCTCCACATTCTATACAGTACAACCAAGCACTTCAGGAAAAGAGAAATACAGTTATCACAAACTTTTAATCATGCCCTTTTTGTACGTAGAGAGCAGCAGAAAAATAGTCCAAGCAACAGGCTAACTAGAACAACTACTTGGGCATTAAAGCCCCTTGTACAGTCTGCAAAGAAGGATGCATGAAGCTTTATACTCTATATTTGTGACAGCAGGTTGGATAGAACTCCAGGTGCTTTATTATTCATAAGTCTTTATTTTAGTATTTTGAGTAGAATATTATTTTTGTTTTGGTGGAGCTGCTCTTCAGATCAACTGATGATCAGAATAAGAACACCTCTGAAATACACCCAGCATTCATTTCTGAGTATTTTTCTGGTTTTCTGAATGGCTCAAAACCCTGCTCAGCCCATCACTGTACTCCCTGGGAGGCTGATGGTGCTGCAATCCTCCCATGCCCATGGGAGGATTGAGAGGCTGACATAATGGACATGTAGAGAGACCAGTGAAAGCTCCTAAATGCTCATTAGCAATTCTCCAGAGGCCTCTAGGCAATGGCTTAGCAGGGATTTGCATCCTGTGTTTTTGGACAGACAGGCCCTATGAGACTATGAACAGCAGAACTACCCCAGAGATCTGCTCTCAGCTCTGCCCATTCAACCTGAAGCAGCTACAGCTCTCCCATTTTCTGCAGGCCACCTGCAGCCAGGGCTATCAGCAAAGCCATGCTTTCATCCCCTTCCCCGGTGGTGGGTACCACGTATGATTCATCTGCAGTACTGCAGGGCACTGGCCAAAGAGAAAAAAACACACCTGGGCATGGGCAGAGGTCACCTTGCTTTCCATCTCTAAGTCCTATCTAATCCTTGGCCAAGAAGTGAATTCAAAGGTAAAATTTCTGTCTCTGTGAGCAGAAAGACACAGATTTCTTGCTGGAGATGTGCCCTGTGGCCTCTGATCTAAGTGAGCGTTGTCTGCCCATACTGTGCCTCTGCAGACCCAGGTGATCCATAGAAAGTCTTCCATTATGCAGTGCTAAGAAACACATGAAGGAGGAGAAGGGAGGACAAAGCCCTAAAATGGACAAGGACAAATTCCTCTGCCCCTGTTCGTGCAGGGCCATTGATTTCTCCTGCCACAAAAAAATGCCTCTGTGTGAAAGCCCAGGGTTGGCAAGCAGCTCCCCAAAGCCTACTGCCCATCTGTGGAAGCCACCATGAAGGTGACAGCTGCCAGCACCGGAGGTGCCCAACTTGCCCCTGTGCTGCGTGGCAGCAACCTGCTCTCACCCACTGCTGTGGCTCAAGGGCAGCCAGCTGCAAAGCGCCCTGCAGCAGGAAACTCCATGTCCCTGCGCCTTGTCCTAGGTGTTCAGATGAAGCCACTGAGCGACCTCTCCCTACGCGCACGGCGGCCTTGTCAAAGTGTCGTTAATCGGTTTTGTGGTGCAGGCTGTTAGTTGGTTATCCAAGCTTTCTGTATGCAACTAGTGAGTCTGGAGTAATTGCTATGACTGATAGCAGGAGAGCGTGTTAGTGCTCATTAGAGACAAATTGAGCTGCCTGCTGTGAGTAAAATAAAGAGGCATTTACCCAAGCTTTCTTAGTGGCTGTGTTTACGCAGAAACATCCCCTGTCTGTGGGATTTGAAGAGATGCTCTTACCCAAATCTTTAAGGACTGGGTGGGAAAACAAGGACTGCATGGGGAGGTTGAACATGGGTGCTGTGGTCTCCCGGGTCTGCCCATATTTGAGGAAGTTCAGCCTGGGGACATGCATAGATGGCTTTAAATATAAAGAGAATCAGCCAATCGTGCTGGAAAAGCTTTACCACCAGGGGAATCTGGCAGCCAGCTTGGACTTTGGTTTAATCTCCTCCACTCACTCAGCCCCCTCAGGCTGGTGCTTGCTGGAACCAGGTTGCTGCAGCTAGGTCACGTCTGCTCGCTCTGTCCCTCCGGGCCAGGCTATTTCTCCATTCACAAAGCACAGCCAGCTCAGTGTTACCTTTATCTGCAAGTGAGTGGGTGGGAAAACATGACAGCTTTGCTTCGGATGGAGGGAGAGAGGAACCAAAACATCTCAGGCCGTGGCTGAGTTCAGCTGCTCGTCAGACTGGCAGTTTCCCATCTGCTTCCAGGGCAAGCTGTTCCTGCAGACATTGCAAGGCAGATGCTGGACAAAGCTGGGGTCTTGGTGTGCTGTTTTCTGCCCAGCACACCAGCAGAGGTCCTGTCCCTCCAGCAAGTGCTGCAGTCAGTTCCACCCCAGCACCATTCCCTGGAGACCTCAGGATTATTCTTGACTTTGCTGCTGGGGGTTCAATCCCGACGTTCCGGAGCATTCTCCTCCTGCACAGTCTCACCTCTCCCACAGCAGCAGAGAACAGCTTTGCACCCAGGCAAAGCAGTAGGAGACATTTGTCTGTCCATCATGGGGCAATGCATACTGAAAAGAAGGAAGGAGGCCAGGTGTCAACTGGCCAGGCGTCCATCCCCCCAGAGAGTTCTCTCTGCACGGCCTCAGTTCCCCACCGCAGCCATTTGCCACCAGCAAATTGTGTGCACTCAGGGATGCCCCGGTCTCCACAAGGCACAGCTTTGCGCTGGCTCCAGCACCAGTGAAGGGCTCATTTTGCCTTCCCACCAAGATCCCCCAAGATGTGAATAACCTCAGCACTGTGTGAACAACAGGGAGGTTTGGGGGGCTCCTGGAGCTGCGGCGTGCTGGCTAGGACATGGCTTTGATGGACCCATGGTCAGGAGTGGTAATCGCTCATCCCCAAGGCATGCCAGGCTGTGCTGGAACTGCTGCCCTCTTTGTCGGCCCAGCCGTGAGCACTGAGAGTGTCATCTCATGATTTTCACCCATCCCTGTGAAGTTTTGAAGATATTTTTCCAAGGCAGCTTGGTAGCAGGTAATTGGACAGATCAAGGAGCTCTAGAAATGGATTTAGCCAAATGTTGGATTATGTGATTAATCTGCTTTCCACATCACGTCTTTTTCCCAAGGTAAATTCAAATTAGCACCTGTTGGAGAGCCTATTAGTCAGTGTCCAGGCTCTGGTTCATTCAAATTCATTCATTCAAATTCAAAGGCTCTCCATATAACAGGAGGCAATTTCTCTTTGTCTCAGGAGCCAGCAGCCACCTCCTTCGTTCTTAATTAACAAAACCACTACACAGCCACAGCACACAGTCATACCTGATGAGGTCCAGGACATCCTTCCTGCCAGGAAAACCTACTGAAAGACTTGTTGATCAGTTTTGGAGAGTAAGTCAGTGCACATTCATCTCTATGTGCACAAAGCTTGCAGGAAAGCAGTGGGGAGGATATGCTATAGGATCAGCTCTGAGTATTGCGGGACATGGTGATGACCAAGATGGGGACAAAACTCTGGGAAAGCCACCTTCTGCCAGCCTGCACCTCCCTCTGCTCTTCTTGCAGACTCAGATGCAAATCCCAACTCAGGAAGTGTACAGATCAATGGAACTGGAAAAATGAGCGAGGGAAGGATCACAAATTGTCTCTTGTCCTTTCCTCCCAGCCCCTGCCTCTGCAGCACACCAACCGGCTTTGGTTTGAGATGAGAAGACCCTTGTGCTGATGTGCTGTGAGGTGAGGGTGATCAGGAGTTGGAGGGAGAACCACAGCAAGGGGTGCTGGGTGCTGCACGTCCTCCTGCAGAAACAACGCAACGCAAGACAGAGGGGTAACAGCAGGCCGGATCAAACCCAAAGGTTTTAAAGCTGATGAACACAGGCAAGATACAGTCTCCATTTCACATAACTATATTTGTTATTAAAGGTAAGCTGCCCAGCGTCTTTGCAGAGACTTGTGGCACAGCTTTGCAGCTGACGCAGCCATGACCAAAGCTGATCCCAAAAGCCCCAACGTTGACCTGGATTTAGGGTTCAGGTTTAGGGGCACTGCAGCCCCACATGGCTCAGCAGCAAGAAAGCCAACACTGTTCTTAGGTGTAGGAACAGAGGAGAGGGACCAGGGCAGGGAGGCGACTTTAACCTCTGGTGATGACTATGCTGAGGCCAGCCACACACATTACAGGAATGATAAAAAGTGAGAAAGTGCAAAAAAGAGCCATAAAAATGATCTGAGGACAGGAGAGGACACTTTGAAGTGAAGGATGTAAAAGCTTGATCTGTTTAGCTAATTGAAGAAAAACTTGAAAGACAAAGTGCTCACAACATAATGGGGAAAAACATTAAGTTCTGAAAGGCTCTGCAATAAACTGGGAAAGACAACAGCAGGACTGATATCTGGAAGCTGAAGCCAGGCATAGTCAGAGTGGAAAAAAAAAAAAGTGCAGATCTTTACTGGGGAGGACGATACATGAGCTAGCACCTACAGAACTGGTGAGCTCCCCCTCTCAGTTTTTTTCAAGGTGCCACTGTTGGAAAAGATGTGTCCATGGCCTGGTGTGATCTCAGCCACCACACTGTTCTCCAGAGTGGTCCCAGCTACAGCCTGCAATGGCAGCCAGTCCCTGTGGTATTGTGAAGGCACCACCAGTTCCTAAAAGGTCTTTGCAGAGAGGCATGTTTGCCCTTCACCTCTAGCTAACTCTCCACCTGCTCCAGGAGTCCATTCACACGTGCACAAATTTCCTGACCTATCTCTGCAAGGGAAGATTAAAAGATGAGTTAATCTTCTGTGGTTCTTCACTTCTCCAGATTTAACTAATAAAACAGTCTTCCAGGAATACTGAAAGCATTTGCTTGTTGTCTTCTTCGAAGATGGAAATGGGCAATTGCCTGCCTCAGGCTGCTCTCTCTTGGGGAAGAAATGGATGCCTCTTGATTTCCCAGTACAACCCTTTTCTCTGCCATGATGCCTTAAAAAATCATATCTCATAAAAATAGTTTATATATACATATATATGTACAACACTACAAAAAGAACATTTTAGCATAGATTTGAGGATGGGGCCACAAAGAGTGTTTGGAGGAACCCTTGCTACTTCACATTATGGTCAGCTCATCCTAAGCTCATGGATGAACGGATGCAGGTGGGTGATATGTGGTAGCCAGGGTAGGGAGGAAGCTATCTTGATGCTCACACAATAGCAATCCTGGCCTATTCTTTAGCCACAGATTTAACCTTAAACCAGACAACCCACTGCGTGCACATGGAGACTGCATGGGAAGAGTTGGCCCCTGACAAAGCACTTCTCCAATCTCATCCCCTGTCAATAGAGCTTTTTTGTTGTTATCCACATCAACCCATGCCAATTATTCTATTCTTCAGCCTACTGGCACTGTTCCCAGATGCAGAGGTCCTCTGAAGTTAAGTATATCCCAGCTGGCAATCAAATGTCTCATTAATTTGCAGAGATGTCTTCCGTTCCTTTTCCCACACACCATCATCTGTGCAGAGAGTCCGACACTTTGCTCTAGAAGTTCTCAGACACGTATCCCCAGTTCCTGCTCCTCTGGTCCCATCACCCTGGCCTGGGGTGACACCAGATGCTGTCATTGACCCAGCCCAGATGTTCCTAAACCAAACAAGCTTGGGGACAAATGATTCCTAAGAGCAAACAGGTAAGGAAGGCAGCCTGGCAGGTACAGACAGAGAGGGGCAGGATCAGACCTGCAGGCAAGCAAGGCAAACCAGCGGGCTGCTGACCACAAGGTGCTGCTGGTTCCAGTGCGATCTCCAAGCAGAGCCAGTACCAGTTCTTCTAAGCAGTGGTGAAACACCTTATCTCAGGAGCCAATTCACCCTCAGGGCTAAAGCTAAGGCCACAGAGGACTGAGTGTAGTGCACATGGTCCAGAGAGGGATTCTTTCATCTCTGGAAATAGCCCTGTGATGACCTGTCTCCAAGGATGGTGAGTAGAAGAGAAGATAGTCACTCTGCTCTCCTTATGCCTGCGGGGATGGGGACATCCCAGCTCTGTGCCCAGGAATACTGCTGGGCTATCAACCAAACACAGTTTAATGTAAATGGGTCAGTACCCAGGTATCCCTGTCCAAAACTGAGATGCTCCCAGTTAACTGCTGTGCTCTGGGCATCTTTTCCAATCCTGATGTGGAGGGGTTGCCAGCACTGATCAGCTCCCCTTCCACTTTTAGGGCATGCGGGGACCACAGCCCCTGCTGGAGTCCTTCCTCCTGAAACCTGTCAAGCAGCCGTCCCCCGCCCCCGACTCTGCATTTCCCAAACTGAAATTTAGTAGTGTATTATACATTATTAAATGAAATGCCTCCTGTGGACTAAGTCTGTTACGTCTGTGCAGTTATCTTTGTCAGCCCAACCAGTAATTGCATCATTTGTTTGTTTGACAAGACCTATGCCCTATAAAGCCTTGAAGACTCGAAATAATCATATTGCTGGCATTTCATTCAGCTCTACAGGGACTGCATATGGCCTTTCATTTGTGTTCCCTTTCTAAGCACCTCATCGAGCTGGATCACCCCAGGTGGCCTTTTCATGACGTTCACATACTTTGGGGCCTTTGGAAATTCCCGGGTACTTGAGAGTAGCTTGAGTGTGAACATCACTGAGTGAGCAACATCCCCAGCTCTGTCTAGGGAGAGCCCTGGGAAAGCCAGCTGAGTGTGTTGAGCCCAGAGGACATTAACACCTCTCTTTAGCTACAAATGGTGGGATTTGTCTCCCTACTTCAGCCAACGCAGATGGATTTCCCCAACATGCAAAATTTGCATCAAAACCACAAGGCTTTTGTTCCCACCCATCCAAAGCAGGGATGTGACCACACATCGAGGTTCCCTGTAGGCTTCCTCCAAAGGAAATCACAGGGCAGGAGAAATGGGAACAGGCAGAGGGAGATGGTATGTATCTGTCTTGGTCCTCCCTTGAGACATGGCCAGGGTGCACATCCAGACCTGGCCCTGCAAAATATTCCCAGTGTTGTGGTTTCGATAAAGCCTAGGGACAAATCATCCCTGGAGGTGTTTGTGTCTACACAGTCCAGATACCAAGGGTGAAGCTAAACCAGTCTGTCTAACGACAACAGGCGTCTTCCTCCTGAGTTCTGCCCTTTCTGCGTTTCTACTAGAAGTTCTGCCTACTGCTAGATGTGGGATCTGACCTGCTGGGAAGGGATCCCATGACTGACTGTCATTTCACCAGCTACAGGCTTTCTCCCAGTGACTTCAGCTTCCCTTTCCATTTCCCACATTTCACGGTCTGGTTTGTGAAGATATGATATTTTTTTCTCTGTTTCACTTGTTTCCATTCAGATTTATTTGCAGTTGCCAATGCCATCCATCCACCAAGATTTTACAACTGCCTTTCTGCTTGTGGATTTTTCCTTCCAAATACCATTCCTTAAAGAATTTTTAGTTTTCTGTTCACTTTCTTTTTCCCTCTACAATTTTCTGTTCATAAATATCCTCATTTTGAAGAACTCAGTCCTTTTGAAGAAAGGTTAATTAATTTCCAGGTCTGACATCTTTCCGCACCATAATCAGATCCACATCCATGTCCCCTCGTGCCCAGTGCGGTGCCTTTTGTGTTGGAAAGCGAAGGTTGGACCTTGTGGGGATTCCAGCTTGCTGCTCATGGCCTCCAGCACATCTCCTGTGCAGGACGTGCCATGCAGCCACTCTCCTCTGCCCATGCACCACACAATCAGCTTCGAGATGCTCCCTATGCAGATGATCTCGCAGGGCACAGGTTAGGGGGCATGAGTGGTGGGACGGTGCTGGATCACCCCATTTCAGGAATATATGGAAGGAACCTGCCAACAGCAAGCTGATCTTGTGGTGCATAGCTGGCAGATCTCATGCTCTCGGCCTGGTGCAAGCATGAGCTAAGCTTTTAATGGTGTGAAAGCAGCCACACATCACTTATCAGAGCTGCTAAAGGGAGGTGCCGAGGGAAGGGTCCTCAGCTCTCCCTAGATATGTGCCAGGTAAAAACAGGTTCCTGAGCCTTGGGGATCCCCAGTTCCCTCAGGAGCAGTGCATGGAGAGCATCTTCCTCTTCAGCATCTTGCCCTGCCCCTCGCAGCACTGGCCCTGAAGCGCGGGTACCCCCGTGGGAAGGAGGATGCTGCCTGGCAGTCGGCTCAGCCGCCGGACCTGGGCGATGCTGTCAATGGGATGATGTGCTGCTCTGGGGGCGGGAAAAGCAGGATGCTCTCAGGCATGGCTGGTCGGCGTGGGCACCGAGCTCATGCTGAAGGGATGTGGGGTGGTGGCTTTGCCTCTGCAGCTGCACTCTGCAGTCTCAGGCTACCACAGCAGATTTCTGTTAAAACTGCAGCTCGGAGTCCAGCAGGAGCAGCTCAAGGGGGGGACGTGGCATCCTGTTACATCAGACACTGAACGTGAGAAAGGGGTCGTGGGTATCTCGTGTGACCCCGAATCAGAGCATCTCCACTGGTACCTTTCTCTCATGGGGTGTGGGGGTATCCCATGGGGCTGCCCCTCTTCTCTCGTGCTCAGGACACGGCATGGGGCAGGGAGGGACCCACGGCACTGGAGAGCAGACCTGGCCTGTGTGATCTGTCCCTGATTTCCCAGCAGAGCGGTGGTAATAAAGCTGTATGAGCTGGCTGCGGAGAACAGAGCTGCCTTCTCGAAGCATCGCAGAGAGTTATTGAGAGCTCGGTTGGTGGCTTCAGTCATTACTTTAGGGTACACACGTTAGTCCAAACCTGAAAGCATCCCCCACCACTGCTCCAGGGCATCCCTAATCCCTCTGGGACCTGCGGGAAGCAGGGGACATGGCTGGGGACAGTTTCCCTGGCACCCCCCCAGCTCTGCAACCTTCCCCTGGTGGGGACTCCCCAGCTGAGAAGGGTTTTCGGGGAAAGGTCTGCTTCTGGCTGCACTTCTGCCAGCCCACAGCTCAGCTGCTTCGGGGGAATTAACACAAGCAGCAAACTTGAGCCCGCTGGCGGCCAGTCTGGTCCAGTCCCCAGGGCCACTGGAAGCCCCGGTGACACCTGCCCGGGCAGCCCGGAGCCCTGGGACCTGCAAACCCACTGATACTTTGCCAGCTTGCATCGCTGCTGCCTTCGAGCCTCTCGTTGGGTGCAGAGACTGAGTGGGGCACCGCTGCCGTCCCATTAACAGCCCCACTCAGCGGCTGGAGGCCTGACCCGTACCAAACTGTACGATTCTGTAGGCTCAGCCACCTTCACCTTATCCCTGCCAAAGGAGGAGGTTAACCCTTCCACTTCTGAGATGCAACAGTGCACACTGGGGAAACTGAGGCATGCGCCGTGGTCATCACAGTATTACACACTCCTCCCTCCTGGTTGTACCAGCATGTGTGGCAGCGGGGCAGGACATCCCCCACGGCAATGTGCTGGCCTCCTCTGGCTGGGCAAGGATGTCCTGTCCCTACCCCAGCAGGGTGGGATGTGGGAGGTCAGGCCACCTAACTGCCCTGGGAGGGGAAAAGCCCATCATTCCCCCATGGTCCTTCGTTCCCACCATATGGTCCATCTTTGCCTCATGGCCCATCGCTCCCCCACAGATCCTCATTCCGTCACGGATATTCCCCCCTGCATTTGACTGTGCAGGTAGGATCTCCAGGCTCAGAGGACCCAGCTCTGAAGGTCTACCACCACTCTGTCTTTAAAGTTGGACCTGGGATAAGGCTCACCACCCACCCAGGCTGCTCGGACACAGGCCTGGCCCATAAGCTGTCTGATCCACTGTCTGGAGGAGATGGAGGCAGAGCAGGCAGGTAAGAACAGGCCGGCTGGGATGCAACAAGCCCAGGTCCCCCTTGTATGCTGTGCTGCCTCCTTGGAGGGGCAGGTGGTGCAGCCAGTGAGGCACCATGGGATGCCACCCCCATGCATACACAGGTGGGGACTCCTGCCCGGGAGAGTGGTGTGAGAGTGCCAATGTCCAGGGCTGCACAAGGAGGGACAAATCCTACGTCCATGCTGTTCAAGTCATCCCAGCTTCCCATGTAAATAGTCCAATTAAGAAACTAATTACATCAGCTTGTACCAGCTGCCTTGGGTGGAGGCATCTCCACACGTTTACCATCAGTTTCTTCTCCCAGCCCCAGGATGAGCTGACCTCCCCACAGGCATCCATCCACGTATCAAATACCTCTCCGAAGGGAGGCAAACCACTCTGTGTTCAGTGAGACACCTCTGACAGCAATTTATTTCTCATTATCTAATCATTTTCCTCCTATCTGCTGCTTCTTCCCAATAATAACATTACAGTAATTAATTGAAACGCTTGTTAAGTAGACAGAGCACAGTCAACGTGTAGGCAATGTCATAACAATCCAGTTCCTTAAATAGCACACAGTGATGGCAGATGGGAAAGCAGAGCAGGGTTTCCAAAGATCGTTTTGTTCAGATTTATCCTGTCTCTACTGTGAGAGACTGAACGGACACATCCAGCCAACTAATCTGTCAGGCAGCAGCTAACAAAACTCTTATTTCACTTCAACAATTACGCATTCACTCTATAATTTGCTATGGCCCTTTGAACTCTGCCTGTCTCTTATAATCATTTCCCCACTTATCCAGTCCCACATGTACCATGTGTTTTGATGACTCTCCAGCATGAGACTGCAGTAGAAATCTCTGTCAAGCAGAGCTGATGATACATTATGCGGCTCGGCTTTGTCTCCAGCAGAAATGCCGGGTGCCCCACTGCGGTCCATAACATCCCACTGCTTGCCCAGCTCTCAGAGGTAAGTCCAAGCCCTCTCTCCAGCAGAGCATCTCCCACTGCTTTCTGATACCAGTGAGGCTGAGTTATGCAGGCAGCTGGAATTAGATACTCTGGTATTCGGTGCTGTGGATGCAGAGGAGAACCGCAGCCTGCAAATAGCAGCATGCAGCTCTTGTCCAGCAGAGCAGTAGAGCAATGGGCCAGTGGTTGAATGCAAGTTTGCTAAGGTCCAAGGTTTGACTCTGGGGGTGTACTCCCAGAGAAGAAGGGTGGGTGCAAAACCCACATGGCTTTAGGGCCACTGAGTTAGGAAATTGTGACTCTTGGTGTGGAATTAGCAGGAATAAGGGATTTGGTTTGTCTGCACAGCCCAGGGCAGGTGGTGGTGTGACCTGGTAGGTTCGGATCATTTCTCTTGCCTGTGTCCTGTGCTAGACGGGAAAGAGGATGTTTCACTGTCTGCTCCTCTGAGACCCTGCATCGCCCAGTCCTCCCCAGCCCTTTGTCCAAGACCACACCAGGAGATGCTAGTCTGAGGGAGCGAGTCAGAAGGGGATGCCAATCCCCTCTTCCATGCCATGTCCATCTCTTGGCTTCTGGCAGGGCAGGAAGGTCCATGCTGGCTCTTTGGGACTTTCTGTTCTCTTTGCAGTCCAAATCAGTTCCAAGATTGCTTGTGGGAAGGGCCATGCTGAGGAAATACCTTCTACCTTCACCCTGCACCCATCTGAACATAACAGCAGACGCAGTCAGGAAGGGGCTTTCTTCTTGCAGCTGCCACCTCAAGGGCTCATGGCAGTGCTGTCCTGCATCATGCTGGGCTGGCTGGTCTCAGGCTGAAAGAAAATTCCTGCAGCTTCTGCAGCCCTGAGCAGCAAGACAGGAAGATCCTGTAATTTATTCCCAGTCTACATCTGGATTATTCTTTATTTATAAGGAACAGGAGCAAGAGCTTTGCAGATGCTATTCCACTGGACGGAGCAGCGCCAGGTTGACGCATGCTACTGGGAACAGCCAATTGCTTGGGTTGCTCTCACCAGAGATGCTCCCACATGCACCTTCCTCTCCTAAGTGTCTAAGAGCTTGGTGGTGAGACCCAGTCACCTGGAGACCAGAGCTCAAGTTCTCATTCCTACCCAGTGCAATGTCTTGGGACAGACACCCATGTGAATACCCTGAAGGACAGGGTTTCCAGGGCTTTAGGGCTTATTTGCTGCCCTGGACCAAACTTCCATCATGCACATGAGCCACTTTTCCTTGTGAAACTTTCATCAGACCTTACATAATACTACAAAGAATTGGATTTCTACAAGGCAGCATTTTCAACAGTGAAACTAGGGTCCCTGAAACGGTCATTCCCAGAAACTGGACGTGCTGCAGATGTTGGAGATACAGAAGCGCTCAGTTTCCCCCCATCCCAGCTCCTGCCATACTCTTGGGAACATTGAGCCAAGGTACTGAATGCAGATTTGGGCCTTCTCCTCATGGCTTTTGACACCAGTCAGAACAAACGGTGTAAGAGAGTCCCAAAGGAAAACCTTATAAAGTCTGTACATGGGTAAGCGGGCTGCAAAACCTCCAACAAAGTATGTATAGCCTTAAATAATCCTGCATTAACAGGCACATAGTACTCCAATTAGAAGGGCTGCTCATGACTCCTTGAATGTCTTCTACAGTCTAAAAGCTTTTTAAATGAGGTGCACAACCATTAACAAGGTAAATATATTTGTAGATTTGTTTGGGCAATTACAGTCATTTAAGAAACAATGCATAATAATGGACATGAATCTAATAAGCCACTGCTAATTAAATGTATTAATGCCACCTTACAAAATGAATGCATCTAGCTGGTAGGTTAAAGCTGGTTTTGTTCTGTAAATAATTGAGCAGTAATATGTGCAGAATTTGCATCACTGGGCATTGCCTGTGCCTGTTAATAGTTGCAATAAATTTGCCCCAGTGCAACCAATCTACTGACCACCAGCTGGGTTCTCCTTTCAAATGTCTAGCCTGTAGTTGCCTTTGCTCTGTGAGAAGCACTTGCAGTAGAAAGGAGTTGATTAAACTCAAAATTTGGGGCACCCTTACAAAGCATCTGTGAAGACTTTACTTTGAAATGCGCTCTTCTGCCAATTATAATTTACAGCAGGTACAACACTCCCAGGCTATGGAAAAGCCTTTTCTCTGTCCCGGGAGAGCTCATTCAATTTTTGCTGATATTAACTGTTCAATAGCACAATTTTCATTCTTTTACTTTCATCCCCTTGGAAAATGTCAGCAGCCTGGAGTTAACTAATTGACCACAGACCCTTTGAGGAGCCGGACCCAATCCAGCCCCACAGGCCCTGTGAAGTGAAGGGGTGAGCGCTTTATTGGGCTCCCCTGGGCATCCAGTGCTGTGTGAAATCATGGGATGCAGGACCTGGCCGAACTGGGACAGTGCGAAAGGGCAGCAGTCGTGTTTGTCTGCAGGTGTAAGAAATCTCAGCATCCCCTCTGACCTGGTGACTCCTGGGCTCTGTCCACAGTTGGCAAAGGGACCCAGGGCACTTCAGCAGACCTTGATCTCACCATGAGGTTGCAAAGATGGGTCAGATGACTCACTACATGAGCCCATTTCTTTCTGCCGGCTGCAAAGGATGCCCAGGGACTAGCTCAGACTGAGGCACTTACCTGTCCAGTGCATGAAGTTAAGGCACATGAATGTTGTGCTGAGATGCCAGCAGGTGAGCCAGCCCAGCACTCAAGAGGTGATAGTCCACACTGGCTTTCCATTCAAAGCTTCCTGCTGATGTAAAAGGGGCAAAGTTTGGGACAATGCAAATAAAAGAATTATTATTTTTTCTTCTTTTTCCTTGTTAAAAACTGAGATGTGACTCCTGTATCAGGAGAAGCCCTAGATGTGCACCAGTCCTGTGGACTCACCTTGATTTTCCCTCTGGCACATGAGGCTGTGGTGGCTCTAGTAGCAGCAGGATGAAAAGCTGTGCCCACGCCCCAGCATCAATCCAGACACTGCCACGGCTACTATCACTTGTCGTCTCTGTGGATGAGCATGAAACACAGAGAGGTGATCAAAACTGCTTTAACACCAGGTAGGGGTTTTAGTGCTGAACAGGAACTGGGACCATTTGGACTCTGAGGCCACCAGCCACTGTGATGGGTTAAATCTTCCAGCCCCATGATGCTAGGGTTTACAATAAATTTGTGTGCACCCAGGCTTCACCTCACACCCCAGAGTATGGAAGTGAACTGCCCTGATGGGACCCTACCTTTGGACCTTCTCCAGTGAGGGACAGCTCTGCAGGATGCCATGCTCAAGCCAAAGCAAAATTCTATTGCTCCAGGCCCTGACCTGCTGCAAGCCACACAGAGACATGAAGCTGCCTCCAACCACATGGGTGGCATCATCTGAAATCACTGTGTCCTGCCACGAGGGGCTGAGCATTTGCTTCCCAGGAGAAGGTGCCAGCCCCACAGCATAACCACTGGCAGATGACCTGGAAGATGAACTACCTGGCTCCCCATCACCACCATGGCTGGCTCTCTGCATGGTTTCTGCTGGCACTCAGCAGCTTTGCCAAAGGCCAGAGTGCCTTTTTCCTAGATGGTCATGAAGGTCTTACCGTCATTTTGTTATATGGGTGCTCTGGGAGGACACAAGCAGCAGCAGACACAATCTAGCTCGTGAGGAGTGGTAAAATGAGAGAGACATCACCTTGGTCTGAAAGAAAAGTCAGCCTGAAAAAATGTGACCTCTTTCTGCATTAGGAACCCCGACTTCTCACGTCCCCCAGCCTCCAGCCAAATCCCAGGTCCTCTGAGCAGCGATTTGCTAATCGGAGGGTGGTGTGTGAACACCACAGAGGCCGCAGGGCTCCTCTGCCTTCAGAGCCAGTCCGTGCTTGCAAGAGGGGCTGTGCCAGCTTTGGTCACGGGGCCCATCGCTGCTCAGCCCCTTCCACTCAAACGAGAGTGGGAAGGAAGGCACACACTGGAAACGCCAAGCAGGTAGCTATCTCCAAGAGCTCATAAACAGAAAAAGCTCACCTTTGACTAATGCATTACTCCTAACGAATAGCCTGGCCAGCTGTATTTAATTGCCTGTTTTAGGCAGATACGGCTGGAAAAATCTCATGCCTGTCAGATTTTTTTCTCCCCCCCCCCAAAGCACCAAATTATTCACTCTCCTGTTGTAACATTTTGCAGCCAACCATTTCCCGTGATGATTTTCAAAGGATGAAGAATGAGCACCCTGGTGACATTTCTAGTATCTATAAATATCTCCCCACTACCCTGCCTGCCCAACTGGTGAATTATGCAGGAAGATATATATAATAAAACAATCGGATCCATTTTGTTGTCAACGTCCCATTCTTCTTCAGCTGGCAAGAGAACAGCCCAGGCTGTTGCTCTGGAAAGAGCAAGCAGTGCCTGGGGAATCAGTGAACTTATCCTTTCCTGTAGGTACGGGGGCATCTCGGAGGGCAACACTGAGCAGAGAGAGGCTCTGGTACGCTGGAAAAAGGAAGGGTTTTAAAAGAGAACAAACATGAAGTTTAGGACAGAAACAGACTCCAGAATGGCAGGAAATCCCACATACAGAATACTGAGAAGCCTGTGGTGGAAGGAGCAGTCAAGAAATATCAAAGAAGGACTAACCAAGCAATGTTACCTGGCGCATGATGCGCACACTGTACATTCTGCTCCTGCTTTTATGTGTTTAGTTCAGCAGTGCTCTGTTTATGTAACTAAGCCTCCTGCATGGTCAAATACAAGGAGAATTTAATGCACTCAACTTGCAAAGCTGTGGGAAGCGACCAGTTTTTATCTATGTATCTGATCAGCAGGTTTTAACGTAAATTGGCAGGAATTTAATAGCATAGCTCTCCCAGGCTAAGAGACCTCTTCTAGCTGGACACTGGGTATCTGGAATAGTCTACAGAACCAGCTACCTCATTTACAGGTTAAGAGTACTTTTAAAATAGGAAGCTTCAGACAGCTCTCTCCCTTGCATTACATATCTTCAGATGTCTTTTGCTAAGCCATAACTTGCTGTTTGACAATTAAACTAAGTTCTTGCCAGAAAGTGTCCTCACCTTACCTTGCTCCAGAAGGTCACCGTTCTCCAGAAGTGCAAAGACAAGGATTTTGTATCTCTGCATTCCCACAGGAAGACATCTGCTACATTGCTCAGCCCAAGAGAGTTACTGTGGAACTCCTGCAAAGCTTGAGAACCTCACCCTCCTGCATTACTCTGGGTAGGAGGACGATATGCTGCAGAAAGCTGACGCCCTGGATGTCCCCATCAGTGTGAGCTGAGGCCACCTAAAGCCTTTGATATGAGTTTGATATCAGTTTGACATGAGGCTGTGAGAAACCCAGCACTGCCCACAGAACTCAGTGCCTGCTGCAGACTCCACGCATCCATCCCTTCGTTGCATCTGTAACCACAGGAAGACCTTCAAGAGTGGCAAGATGCAAGTGAGAGGAGTTGAAGGTAACCAAAATGTAGACCAGCTCCTTGGCAGCAAGTTGAATGTTCCTTTTCTCCATCTCCCAGCATAGGGCTCTCCACAAGACTCAGTTTAATTGAAAGCTGGATGAGTCCTTGTGAGCATCCCCCTTGCCTATAACTGAATGGCACACGGGCTGTGCAGAGCTACCGTGAACACAGGAGCACTTCCCAGCAGGCCAGGGAAGGGTGGTATTGTATGGGCTGTGGTGACAGAGGAAGAGTGACTGTGGGAGTCTCCTGGGGAAGGGCAGGACCATGCAACTGTGGTGGTTTTACCCTGCTGAGCAGCTGAACTCCACCACACTGCTCTCTCACTCCCCCTCCTCAAAGGAAGAGGGGAGAAAATATGATGCAAAAGGGCTCAAGGATTGAGATAAGGATGGGGAGATCGCTCACCAATTACCATCATGGGTAAAAGAGACTCAATAATGAGAAACTAAAAGCAAACTAAAAACACCTTCCCTACCCATCTTCCCTCTTCTACTTCCTCCCCCTGAGTGGTGCAGGGGAATGGGGGCTGCAGTCAGTGCAGAACGCTTCATCATCTGCTGGTCCTTCGTGGTCCCTCTGCCCCTGCCCCAGCGTGGGGTCCCTCCCACGGGATGCCGTCCTTCCTGAACGGGTCCTGCGTGGGCTTCCCACAGGCTGCAGCTCTTCAAGAGCTGCTCCAATATGGGTCTGTACCACGGGGTCCATCCTTCAGGAGCAAACTGCTCCAGCATGGGTCCCCCACAGGTGGCAGCTCCCACCGGATCACCTGCACCTGCTCCTCTCCATGGGCTGCAGCTCTGGCCCGGAACCTGCTCCTGGGGGCTCTCCATGGGCTGC